>VSMD01080568.1:0-51198 GCA_008750895.1 Mirza zaza
AGAGTGGGGAGTGGGGGAGGGTGGTGGGTGCTGGTCCCAGAGCCCAGCTGCAGAGTGGGGAGTGGGTGAGGGTGGTAGGTGCTGGTCCCAGAGCCCAGCTGCAGGGTGGGGAGTGGGTGAGGGTGGTGGGTGCTGGTCCCAGAGCCCAGCTGCAGGGTGGGGAGTGGGTGACGGTGGTGGGTGCTGGTCTCAGAGCCCAGCTGCAGGGCGGGGAGTGGGTGAGGGTGGTGGGTGCTGGTCTCAGAGCCCAGCTGCAGAGTGGGGAGTGGGTGACAGTGGTGGGTGCTGGTCCCAGAGCCCAGCTGCAGGGCGGGCAGCGGGTGACGGTGGTGGGTGCTGGTCTCAGAGCCCAGCTGCAGGGCGGGCAGCGGGTGGAGCGGCACCCACCGGCCAGGGACGCTGCTCCAGAACTGCTGAATGTCCGCCAGAGTCAAGTAGAGCTCACAGAGTCCCGAGGCCACCTGGAGAGTCATCTTGGGGCTCAGCTCCTCTGTCAGGACCCATGCCTCTTCAGCCACCTGCCCAACAGGGTGGAATCAGGCCACTGGCAACAAGGAAACCCAGCCCCCTCCCAGGGCCTCCTGCCACTCCCCACACCCAGCAGGCACCAGGGCCGGGCACGGGGACCCTCCTCACCAGACGCTCCAGCTGCCGGAAGGTGAGGGTGAAGAAGTCCACCTTGAGGATGCTGAAAAGGATGCATCTCAGCCACCTGCTCCCTGACTGAAGGCCCTGCTGGTCTCCACCCACCCCTCCACCCCAGCCCCCAAGCCCACCTGTGGAAGAGGCTGGCATAGATGCTGAAGCAGGACTGCAGGTCATCATAGATGGCGTCGGCTAGCTCAATGAGCCCAGGAAGGCGCTGGGGCCCGGGCTGCAAGGAAGCCTGGCTCGTTCCGACCCTTCGGCCCACCTTCACCCACACAGCCCGGCCCCCAGAGCCACACCTGCTCTCGAGCACTCTTGGCGTTCAGCATCCTGTCGTACCACTCCCGGTTGCCTCTCTGCAACAGAAGCCACCAAGGCAGCATCGTGGGTCAGAGGGACAAGGGAGAGTTGTGGCAGGGGACTGTGGTACAGAGGTCCGGGGCCAGCCCAGCGGGGGAGGGCAGGGACCGAGTGGCTGACCCAGACCGGGCCTGAAACACACCTTCAGGGCGGCAGCAACGTCCATGTTCAGCTCCGTCTCAAAGGGACAGATCTCGAAGGAGGGCTGGAAGAGCTGCAGCTTGCTGAGACACCTGGGTGAAAGCAGCCGGTAACTCAGAGCCTGCCCCGCTAGCCCCCCGCCCCCGCCCCTGCCCCTGCCCCTGCGGCAGCTGCACCCACTTGAGCAGCAGCTCCAGGCGGTAGACGGCTGTGCTGTTGGTGGCGGGGAAGTAGTCTCGGAGCTGGCGCAGCAGCCGAAGCCCAAACTCGGAGAAGGCGGCAAAGCTGTCAGCCAGGCTCTCCTCCTGGGGGACAGGGCCCTTCAGAGCCGGAGGCGCCAGTGCCAGCAGCCCCGCGCGGCCACTGGTGCCGGGATGCCTCCTCCCTGCCCCGGCCCTCGCCCATCTCCTCCAGCAGAGCACTTGCTCTCTCCCACGGCGGCCGGTGGGCTCGTCCCCAGTTCTCAACCCGGCAGGCCCAGCCACAGCCTCCCTCCACCGGCGCCCCGCGCACCTGCTCCTGGGGCAGCGAGGCCGCCTCCTCCCAGTGCACCTGCAAGTCCTCCAGCAGCCCCAGCAGGTAGCCATAGTCCAGCGTGCGGGTCTGATGGTGGCGGCTGCTGACCTGCCAGTGCCTGTGGGGGCCGGCGGGTAGTCAGGCTGCGCCCCGCCCCTGCACCGCCCACCCATAGCCCCGCCCCGCCCACTCATTGCACAGCCCCATGCCACGCCACGCCCCCTCACAGCCCCGCCCCTGCCACGCCCCCTCACAGCACGGTCCCTACCACGCCACGCCCACTCATAACACGGTCCCTACCACGCCCCGCCCACTCACAGCACGGCCAGCTGCAAGGGCGACAGGTTGCTTTGCGCTCCGTGCAGGCAGAGCACCGTGGCGGCGGGCGCGCTGAGCTCTCCGCGCCAGCTGCTGGAGTTGGGCTGGGGGAGGAGACTGGGCGTGGGCGGGGGCAGGGAGCCGCCCCAGCCCCGCCCCAGTCCCCCGCCCCGGCCGCCAGGATCCCGAGGGCGCCCACTACCTCCTCGGCGCGGTGCTCGAACTGCAGCAGGCGGCTGAGCAGCAGCAGGTAGGACAGGAAGCCCGATCGGCCGCGCTGGCTCATGGCCGTGTCCCTCTGCAACAGAGCGCCGTCACTGGCTGCCCCCTCACCCCCTGCGGTCCGTGGGGGGCAGGGCGGGGCCGGCGCTCCCCACCTGCGTGGTGATCAGCTTGAGGACCAGGTGGCAGTCCCCCTGCACGCGGGACGCGCTGGAGCGCGGTTCCAGCTTGAACCAGCGGTCTACGCCAGCCACAGGCACCTCCTGGTGGAGGCAGGGGTTGGAGCAGGGGTCCGAGCCAGCAGGCTGCGCCCCTCCCTCTGCCAGGGACAGACGGAGCGCTCTGCTGCGGCCCAATCCTCCCTGCCCCTGCAGGTGCCCCACAGCCCTAGGGGTGTGCACGGCTCAGGGAAACACAGGACATGGCCACTGGAAATGCCTAGGAAGGCTGGGGCACCCCACTGCCTGCGTGCAGCACCCCGACCCTCCCCGTGCCCACTCACCTGGACAGGTATGTTGAGGCACCCCAGGAAGTCATCAGTGTGGTCCTCGGTGGGCCCTGCCGTCCCGTTTGCACGGGCTGACTTGACAATCTGTTTGAAGTACCTGGGCACAGCAGGGTGGGCGTCACACTGGTGGTCCCTGGGGAGCCCCTGCGCGCTGGGCCCTGTGGCCGGGCCACGGGCACAGGTCGGGCACAAGGGTCCCACCACTGTACCTGCCCATGCCCTTCAGGCCAATGACTTCGTTCAGCTTCCTGCACGCTTCCACCAGGGACACGTCATCATCATGGTCCCTGCGGGTGGGGAGCACTTGGCTTGTCTGGAGCCCCGGGCGCGGCCTGGAGTCCCCCTCCCGCTCCAGACCCATGTGCCCGTTCCCGGGCCCATACCAGATGTCCAGGTGCAGCTGGTCCGTGCTGACGTCCTCTATCTCGCTACAGGGAGAACACGGAAAAGCCCGTGGAGGTCCCAGGTGCGCCAAGAAGTGCAAGCGCACCGTGGACCTGGCCGTGCGCTCTGGCTCCTAGAAGGGCTGCCCAGGCTCAAATCCTGAGCTGCCACTTGCTCCCAGCTGTGTGGCCACCGGGGCACCATGTCCCTCTCTAGGAAGCGGGCTATGCCCAGTGCCCCTGGCAGCTCCCTGGAGCAGGCTGTGGGCCATCACCCTCCCGCCCTGCCTGGCTGCCCGGCCACCCAGACGGAGGGGCTTACAAGATGAAGTGCTCCTTCCACACGGGGTTCAGCGTGCTGCTCTTGACCTCCGTGACCCGGATGCACTTGGCTGGCAGTGGGCCGCCACGTTTGCTGCCCTTTCGGAAGCTGAAACGCTGCTCCTTCTGCGCACCTGGCTCCCGTGGGGCACCCGAGGCGGGCAGGATGCCCAGCATGCAGTAGGGGTCGCTGAAGCCTGAGACGTGGCAGCTGCCTGAGCCCCTGACCCCGCACCCCTGCCCCCCAGGCCCCCAGGGTGTGACCAGGGTCCCCTGGACCCCACTTACCATTGGGGTCTTTGGCCAGAAGGTTCTTGGCACGCATGACGGAGACTTTCAGGGCGTACGTGGGGGCCTGTGGGCAGAGGGGCACGGGGGGCCTGGCAGGCTGAGCTGCCCCTCTAGACACTTGCTCAGCATGGACACGATGGGGCCTGGCCTCCTGCCCCCACCACCCCAGGGCCCTGGCACTTGGCCCCTGCCCAGGTGGGTAGTGGCCGTCCTTACCTTGGCCGCCTTCACACGCCCAATGGCCTCGGCGTGCTCCTCGGGGCTGGTGCCAAACACCTGTGGAGGGTGGGTAAGTGGGAGGGGCCCAGGGGACCCCTGAAGCGGGGCTAGCCACTGTGGGGGGGGCCTCAGGTTCAGCCCCAGCTAGGAAGGTCCCATCTCAGACCTCAGCACATGGAGGCAGGGACCCACTCTGCCATGTGGCCTGGGAGGGCGGCTGGAGGGTTTGTGCCAAGGGGTGTGAGTCACACCCAAGGACAGCAGGTGTGAGGAGGGCACACCAGTGCCCGAGTAGAGGTGGGGGTCATGGCGTGCTGGCCAGAGACAGGGAGTTCAGGGCAAGCACAGGTGAGGAGGGAAGCTGTGTGTCCATCTGCCCATCCTTCTGGGAGAGTCTGCGTGTCTCTCCTCCCTAAGCTGTGTCTCCATGTGTCGTCTATCCCTCCTTCTGTCAGCCTGCCCGTATGCTGCCGTGCACATACATGTCTGTGACACGTGCCACCGTCTGTGCGTGCTGTGCGTGGGTGGGGGCAATCGTGTGCTGTTTGGGTGATGGTGATGTCGGTGGGGGGGTTGGGGTGGGGAGTGGCCTCGGTCCTCCCCAGGGCTCACCTGTTGCAGGTAGCCCAGCAGAGCCTCCTGGTCGTCCACCTGGTCCGGGCCCATGGTTCCCGCACGGTAGAGGACCGTGTACAAGGCTTCCTCGTAGAGCATCTCCACCTGCACAGGAGTAGGCCCTGAGCGCCCAGCCAATGCGGGGGTCTAAGGCTCCTCCTGCCCACCCTCCGAGTGCCCACCCAGGCCTGGGCAGTTCCTCCACTGGTCACCCCCAGGCCCTGCCCCAGTCCCTTTGCACCTGGGGCCTCCACGCCTCACCCACCCATCCCACCCACCTTTGCTGTGCACCTGTCACCAGACCCTGGGCACACAGTAGGTGCTCGTAAATGGCTGAGCGCCCTCCCTGGGCCAGAGCTCCCCCCTTACCTCCTCCTGGGCCAGGGCTCTCAGGCCCCGGTTGGGGTCCACGGGCTCAGCAGGGGCTGGAGAGCTGCTGCGCAGGAGGACCTGTGGGGGTGCTGGGGTGAGGGGCTGTGTTGGCTGGACAGGGGGTGCTTCAGGGAGGAGGGCACAGGAGGGGGTGCAGCATGGCACCCCCAGGCAGCGCTGCGGCTGGGCCACAGGAGCTGCGTCCTCACCTCGGGGCATGGCAGGCCCTGTCTGCCTTCCCCCTTCCTCAGGAGCAGGCGCATGTGTGCGAAGAACTCCACACCGTCTCCGGGTTTCCTGGGAGAAAGGCCCGGGTGAGCTCTCACCCCACCTCATGTGCCCGGCCCAGCCCCAGCCACGTGACTCCGGGGTGCACACACTGTGCCTCAGCCTCCCGGTGACCCCTGCCCAGCCAGGCACACGACCCTGCAAGGTCAGCCCCTGGGGAACCCACCAGGCCCCGGTGGCGGGCTCCTGCGGGTCGGCATGGGTGCTCTCTGGCTCCTGCTCGGCCCTGCGGCGGAAGGACGGGCACACCTGCACCTGCCTGAGCACGCTGCTCTTGATCTCCAGCAGGGCGGACATGGCGGGCGACCTGCGGCAGAGAGCACAGCCTTGGGTAGTCGGCGAGGAGACCGGTGGGGGCGCGGAGCACACCCACGGCCCTGGCTGTGCCGGCACCGCGGGGTGGGGGCTGTGAGGCTCCTGCAGCCACACCTGCTGGGTGACCTGCCCAGCCTGAGCATCCCCTGCAGGGTGGCTTTGGGGAGGTGGTGGCGGAAGGGGCCAGAGGTGGTGGCAGTGCCACTCTGGGCTGGGGCTCCATCTCGGAGCTGCCGGGGCAGGAAGCAAAACGATGGCCAGAACCCCAGATGTCCTGGTACCACGGCAGGGCACAGGTGGGAAGGGCACAGTGGGACCCTGTCACCTGGACAGCAAGGAAGCCTGTGGCCGGGGCCTCAGCCCACGTGGCCACGATGCCCCAGAGGGGACCGTTCTGGGGTCCTCACCCTCCGGGCACAGCTGTGGTCAATGCCTCACCCTCACCCCAGGGCCCCGTCAGCACAGCCGGCGGGCAGTGCCCCAGGGAGCAGGACCTGCTCCCCCCACCCTGCCCGCAATCAGCCCCAGCGGCTCTCACGCCCTCCTGCTCATCCTCTTCCATCCCCTTCATGTTGCCGTGGCAACCGAGCCACCCCCCCCCCCCAACTGCATCCTGCCCTGGCAGAGTGGCCCTCTGCCGAGGTGTGTGGACTGGGCCCAGCCCCTGCTCGCGCTGAACACGTCTGCCACCTGGGTGGGGGCTGGGAAGCCGAGGGGACAGTCGCAGCCCTGGCCCCAGCCAGTGGCCCGGGCAGGGGGCACCTCTGAATACTGGTCAGCCTCCCCTTCTCCCCCAGAGCACAGGCTGTTCTGCTCCTTCCCTGTTCTCTGCCCCCAGCTCCCACCTGCACGCGGTCTTCAGTGGGGCTCGGGCTCCCCTGCAGACCCCAAGAGGAAGGGCAGGACGCCAGCCCAGACACTGTGGCCTCCTGAGCCCCTCGTCACCCTGTGCAGCCCCTGCCCCAGGGAGGTCCTGCCTTCCCCACGAAAACTGCCTCTCAGCCAGGCCCCCTCTGCCCCCGGGCGCCCAGCCTTGGGCTCCTGCCCCAGGCTTGCTGGCCTCTGGCTCACAGCACACCCCGTGTTCCCAGCCCCCCACAGGGCCTGTGCACAGTCGATGGGCCCCCTCTGCTTCCTGGCACCCTCTGGCCACCTAGTGAGGGCGCCTCAGCCAGGCATGCCCACCCTGGCAGGGGTCATGAGACAGGAAATGGAGGCTGAGCAGGTCCTTGCCCAGGAGCTCAGGGCAGCTGGAGGTGGGAGGGCAGGTCAGCTGAGTGCCAGGCCAGCCCCTGGGCCGTGTTGTCACCAGCTCTGTCACCCTCCCCTGCTGCCTCCTCCCCAGAATCAGGCCAGGTGTGGGGGCTGGGCCCGTGCAACTGGTGGTCCTAAGCAGATGTTGGACAAGCTCCCTGCTCCCAGGTCCGTCTGTGGTGGCCCAGGGTCACCGTGCCTGCTCTGTGCCCCCAGCTCCATCTCTACCCACAAGGCCTCACCCTGTTCCTGATGCTCCGGCCGTGAGCGAGCCGCGGCCCTGGGCTCAGCGCGCTTTCACCTGGCCAGGCCCTGGTGCCCCGGACAGGAAAGGGCACTCACCTCCTTCACACCCATCAGCGCCTCCCTCTGTGAGCCTCTCCCCAAAGACAGGGTCCCAGAGGTCTGGGCATGGTGCTTCCGGAAGCTGCCGGGAGTGACAGGCCCCCTCCTCTCTCTAGCTCAGTGAAGGAGGCTGCTCCCCCCCGCAGCCCCCCAAAGCCAGTGGAGCAGCCACTGCTTGAGCTGTCGCCAGGGCAACCGTCCGCCGCATCTGCATGTGACAGGGGCTACAGGGGCCTGTGGGCCCAGAGACAAACGTGACGCAGGAGCTGAGGCTGAGCTGCAGGTTCGGGGACAGGGTGTCTGAGAACAAACTGTTCCGGGCAAAGTGGGAGCCGGATGCCCTCCCTGCATCTCCCACCCGACGTCCCACCGGCCAGTCCTCGGAGCAGCCTGAGAGAGGGGTCTGCTCCGCTCGCCTCGTCCCAGATGAGCACGCTGATGTCCAGACTTAGGAACCCACCCAGGGCACGGAGGCAGCAGGGCCCCTTTGGTGTCCAGTGCTAAGCTCCTGCGATGTCCTGAGGTCTGGGGTCCAGCTGGATGGGCCACCCCGACTACGGCTCCTGCACACCCCACTTTAGCAGGCAGCCAGGACAGGGACCACAGTGCAAGCTCTGCACAGGTGCTCAGAAATCCCGGCTGCCTGGGCAGCATGAACTTTGTTGCACCTGGGAGCCACCTGCCCCAGGAGCCACCTGCCACAGAAGGCGACGGTGCCCTGGCCAGGGACTTCGTCCAGAGCCGCCATGAACGACGGACAGTGGGTATGTCCTGTCAGCCTCTGTGTTTATCTGTGACCAGGCAGGAAGCGCTGATGCCTGGGGGCTCAGCTGGGACAGAGCACTGGGGACCTCGTCCGTCTGGGGGGCCCGATGTCACTCGTGGGCCCTCACCATCTCTGTGCCCCGTGTGCTTGGACAGAGTGTGGAGCAGGAGGTGCCCACACCCTGCTCAGGCTAAACACCCTGCCGTCTGCCCAGCGAGCAGAGTAAGGGTCAGCATGGCCCAAGCTCAATCTCTGGCTGCCCCTAGACTTGGGCTGAACGGGGAGTGACACTTTCCCATGTCACATCCCAGGGCTGGGGTGACTTGCCCAGAGCCAGGATTTAAACCCAGAACTCCAGCCGAGCTGTCCCTTGCAAGGCCACTGGGGGCTTGGGTGGCTCTGAGGCAGATGGGTCTGGGGGCAGCTGAGCTGCGGACAGCTTGGTCAGCCTTCCTGCTCTCCACCTGCACAGCACTGGAGACACCTTGAGGGCAGGGGACCTGCTGCCACTGCAATGGGGGGGATGGGGGGCAGGACGACCCCCCCATGCTGGCTGTCCACGGCCCCACTTGGTCTTCCTTCCCTGTGGGGTTTTGCTCCTCTTCCCCACAGGACCCCCCTACCCGCCATGGTCGGGTGCTGGGACATCTTGCTGGCATCTCCCCCTGGTCTCACCACCCCCCCATGGTTGCCACACAGTGCGGGGGCCCCTGGCGAGCCAGAGAAACTCCAGAGGGGTCTCACTGGGATCTAGTCTGGGTGCCCGCATTTTGCCAGCGCTGCACGTGGACCTGGAGCTGCCAGGCCAGAAGCTGGAGCCAGCTGGACCCTCCCCCACCACCGCAGGAGACTGGGACGTTGGCCGCCTTCTTCCTCAGGCCCTCACCTGTCTCCACTCACCTGTCTCCCCAGCGACCTCCCTCTCTCCACTTTCCCTCCCGGGGACCGCGGGAGCCCCGCCCCCCAGTTCTATTGGGGTCTCTCTCTCACTGGAGTTTGGGAACCGGTCCCCAGAGCCCCCAGCCCTGGCAGGGAGGGCGAGGAGGGGACGCGCGGGGCCTGCGCCAGCGGGATTTGGGGGGGACTAGGGAGCCCCACGAGGACCAGCGGGAGGGAGGGAGAGACAAGGGCGGGTCGTCTTCCTCCCGCAGCCCGGGAGGGTGCTGGGAAGCCCTGAGCGTCTTGGGGTCCTCGGACCCGCTACCGTCTGTGGCCTCCGTTGTGGAGGGGCGCCAGGTGGAAGCCCGGTCGCCCGTAGGCCCAGGAGCGGGGACAGGAGACGGGGGACGGTGGTCGTGGGCGCCCCGCGGCGCGGAGGTCTGGCCCTGCCCCCGCCCGTCCGCAGTGCGGACCCCGCCGCCGCGCCCGCCCCTGCGCGCTCAGAGGGGAGGGTTTGGGTGGGGGCAGCAAGAGAAATGCCCCTGAGACCCCGCCCCTCCGACCCTGCGAGACTTCAGTTTCCCCAGGGCCAAGGGAGCGTCCTCGACAACTTTCCCCCTTCCCTCCCCCGCCCCCGGAGGTCGCGGCGAGCGCAGCGCTGGCGCCGGGACACCGGGGCCCAGGGGGGCGGCTCCTGGGGGGCGGCGGCTGCTGTCTGTCCGTCCAGGTCGGGGCTCAGGGCCGAGCCCCGACGGCGGCCCGACGGCACCGGCTGCACCCGCGGCACTCACCGTGGGCCGGACGCGGAGGGCTCCTGCGGGCGCCGCGCTCGGGCACCGGCTCCGGGACGCCGAGGAGCAGCGACCGCTCGCAGCCGCTCGCGCGGACGTCTGAGCACTGCGGACGCGCGGCTGCGGCGGGCGGGGGGCGTGGGGGCGGGCCGGGGGCGTGGCCTGAGGGCTCTCGCCCCGCCCACCGCTCCGGGCCCCCTCCCGCGCCAGCTCCGTCTGGGGTCCGCGCAGGGGTCCCTGTGCCCCAGCCCTGGGGGGGAGGCCGGCGCGGGGCCGTCAGTCGACCCTCGGGTAGGCTCGGAGAGGAGAGCAGGCTGCGCCCCGCGTCTGGACCCCGCCTGGTAGTGCTCCCCTCCCCGCGGCGGGAGGGGGCGGGGCGGGGCGCTGTCTGTAGGGTCCCCTCCCCGAGGCCCCCAGGAAGCGAGTCACCGATCTCCAACATGACGCGCCAGGCTGCAGCGCAGACTTTTCTCGAAGGACTGCGCAGCCATCTCCGGAGTCGCGCTCCCAGCCCAGCGCCGTCCCCACACCAACCTGGCGCGGCACGCGTCTGGGGACCCTGGCACACCAGGCCAAACCGCCCACGACGACCCCGCTCACCTGTTGGGGTGATCGCCCCGATGGCTCTGGCGAGGTCCCCGCAGCTGGAACCTCAGGGTCTGAACTGGACCCCGCCGCCGGCCCCTCCCCAAGCAGCTCCCCGCCACCCCCAAGCGCAGCTGTTCTCAAGCTTGAGCGCGCACGGGGCACCTGGAGGGCGCGGGAAAGCAGATCGCCGCCAGCTGCCTTTCTGACACGCTGGGCCAACACGCGGCTGGGCCTGGGACCTGGGACCAGACTTGGAGGCCCAGGGCCCTAAGGTCGTCCCAGCGGCAGAGCAGATGTTCCCAGTCTTGTCCTGGGGTCTTAGAACCCTACGTCACAGCCCTGACACCGCAGCACGTCAGGGCTGGGAGGATCAGAGTTTGGAGAAGTTTTCACCCCAAAGCGCCTGGCCTTAGGGGTGGGCCCCTCGCCAGTTCGAGGAGCAGAAGACCTGGAGCCCACTCCAGCTCAGGCCCAGAGGCAAGGGTGGTCCATGTTGAGGGCCTGGAGACCAGACAGGCTTCCAGCGCAGGGATCCAGCCTCCTGCCAGTACCCCGGCTTCATCGGCTGAGGCCCCAGCTGCCGCTCCCTGGGCGCTGGGGAGGGGCAGCGTGGCCACTGTCCCCAGCCCAAGGAGAACCCAGGGGCTTCTCCCCTCCCCCAGGATGGGGCAGACTCTACTGATGGGGCTTCGAGTCCCTGCCCGGCCCAGCACCTGTCTGGGCAGGATGGGGACAGGACAGCAGGGAGGGTGTGCTCCAGGACATGCAGCCCCCGGCCCCTGCCTCCCTCCTGGTCCAGCGCAGCCGGGGAAGGGCAGGGGAAATGCACCGACTGCTCGGCACGGAGATGTGTCTGGCGAGCTGAGCAGGGCTCAGGTCCCTGCCCACCAGCTGCGCCTCAGCTTCTGCAGCAGCGGAGGGGAGTCAGGGCTGGGGCGGCCAGGTCCTTTCCGAGGGGCCGCAGGTCCTGAGCCAGGGCCCTGGCACCGTTGCCCCCACCTGTGCAATCTGCGTCAGACCCTGCCAACCTGTTGGAACAAACACAGGCCCAGTTGCCATGGTGATCGCAATGGCTTTGGGTGAAGGGATAAGAAGCTGCGGCTGTTGGAAGCAGGAAGTTGGGAGGGGCCGCTGCCAGGCCACGGCCCCCAGGCAGTGGCACCAGCCCCTATGAAATGCCACAGTCTGTCTGGAGACCTCTCAACATCCTCCTTTACAGGTAGGGAAACAGAGGTCCAGAGATGGCAAGAGGCTTACCTGGGGACACACAGCAAGAAACTGGGTCCAAATCCAGCCCTGGGCCTCAGTTTCCCCGGGATAGGATAGTTTCCAGGGCTCCTTCCTCCATAATGTTGGGGGTTGTCGAATGAACGAGCTCTGGCCCACTCGGTGACCGAGTCTTTCATTCTCCCCTGATTGCTGAGACTGAAGTCAGGGCGACCTAGGTCAGGGCCCCGCCCTCTGCTCATCCCTACCCCAGTCAACTCCCCACTGCCCCATGCCCCCGGGTGCTGTTGAGGACCTCACTGGGCCGACCTCAGCTCCCAGCAAGCCAATGTCAGCTCCAAGTCCTCCCCCACTTATTAGGGGATGGGAACGGTGGCCACCTGGTGAGTCGCAGCCCTGCCAGTGACTCAGTTTGCCCATCTGTAGGTGGCAGGTGGAAGCAGGTCCTTATGTATGATCCAGGGTCAGGAGAGAGGACAGGAGGGTGGGCGCCTACCCTCCCCATGCCTGAGCCCCAGCCCTCGCCCTGGGGGGTCACCCTGGCCCCTCTGGGGGAAGCGAGGGGGTGGCAGGTGTGTGGGGACGTGACTCACCCCGCCTGGCCAGGGCTGGGGAGGCTGATGGGAAGAGGCTGATGGGGAGGAGGCTGGCACTGCCTGTGCAAAGCTGAGAAAAGCCAGTTCCCAAGCCTGGCAGTGTTCACACTCTCATGGTTTAGAGCTGGGAAGGGTCTGGCAGGCAGGGAGCATGGTCTTTCCTCTTTTGGGCCAGGAGACACATACCCGAGGTGCTGATGTGCCCAGGCCAGGGCAGATGGTCACTGCCTTTGGGACTCCCCAACTCCTGCAGGGCCTGGGGCCACTGCCCTCTGATGGCAGTCCTCGGAATTGCAGGCACAGCCTCCCCCTGCCTGCCAAGCTCCTGGCCTGTCCTCTGCCCACCACCGGCCCTCACTCTCTGCACAGGACAGGGGCAGGGGAGGGGGGGTAGGCCACCTAGAGCATGTGGGGCCAGGACAGGGGCAGGGGAGGGGGGGTAGGCAACCTAGAGCGTGTGGGGCCATAGCCCAGGGATTCTAGCTGGGGCCCCCGTCTGTCCAGGGCTGGAGGGCTCCGAGGCCACCAGGAACCCACCCTGCAGCATCCCTGGGGCAGAGGTGTGGGAGTCAGGCTCCGTGAGCACGTGGAGCTGGCTTGGGGGGAGCCACCCTGAGCCAGGCAGGGATGCCCTTGGGCCTGGGCTTTGCTGCCGCTGCAGGTGTGTGGGTTGTGAGGCCAGGGTGGGGTGGGGGCAGAGAAGTGGGCCCAGGACACTGGCTGGACAGCCCGGCAGGCAAGGCGGCCCTACCGTCTGCGAGGCCTGAGGCGGGCATGCCAGGGCCGCTTGCCCACAGAGGCCACTCAGGACGTGCCGGCTCCTCCACACGCAGCCTCTGAGCAGAGCTGGCGGCTGCAGGTGCCCTGGTCCTGGCTCTGGGGGCTCGGTTCCTTCCATAACGGCAGAGCCACCGTCAAGGGGTGGGAGCTGCCCCCCTTCCGGGAGGCGGATCTGGTGGGCTCTGCCTGGACGGGCAGAGGCCCCATGAGGGCAGAGCCCGCCCCACGTGTGCCCTCTGCTTATTACTTCTCAGGAGTCTCTGGGCAGGGCCAGCTGTTCGGTCCCTTCCCACCCGATGGTCCAACCCCGGGCTGGGCCCCAGGGCTCCCTCAGACGGGGCGGGCACTGTCTCCTGAGTGGCAGGCAGGACACCCCCAGACTCAGCATCCGCATCCTGAAAGCCAGCACCCTTTGGGCCTCTCCCTGCTGGAGCTGGCTCAGACCAGTTCTAGCCGGTCCAAGTCAGTGCTCAGGCCCTCCAACCTGGCAACCCGTTGTCATGGCAACCACAAGCTGGAGGTTTCCATCAGCTGCTCCCATGAGTGATGGTCGCGCCTCGGGCTGATTAGGGAGCCCATGGTGCCTCTGCGGGTGGGCAGACAGGTGCCCGGACACGGCCAGAGCCCGGGCAGGACAGCTCAGAAAGGTGAGAGGAATCTGGGGGCCTGGCCAGGAGCCGACGTTCCCGGGGGCAGCAGTCCTGGGTGGTGGTTGGCTCTCGCCTATTTCGGCCCAGCCAGCCCCAAGTCCCAGGGGACAGGGGAGATTGACAGGTGTGGCCAGCCAGACCCCAGAGGCCACAGGAGGAACCCCCTGGGTCATGCACAGGGTTCCCCTGGGAGCCACCCTGAGGCCAGGCTCCTTGTCTGGATGCTCCCGCCAGTCCTGGACACACACACTCCCCACCCAGGGCAGCTGGGGAGGGGCAGGGGGCTCCCACCCAGACTTGAGGGGACATCACCCGCACTGGCCATGAGGGTCTGATGCCGGGTGAAGGCCATGGGGGGGGCGGCCTGCCCTGGGGGGGACGGTGCCAGGCAAGGGGGCCGCCCACCCCACAGCCCAGCGAGGACGACACAGGCGGGAAAAGGACACACCCCGCAGGCTGCAGTTTGTGGAAACGTTTTAATTCGAGGATTCTTAGATACAGTGGTTAACGTGTTGCCCACAGTTCCTGACCGGTTAGAGACGCCATGCCGGGAACACACCCTCTCCCCGACATCGGCCACGGGCCACATTCCAGAGTGCTCATGTTACAAGATTCACATCTTTGCTAAGCCAAGGACTGCGGTACAAAGGAAACATTTCATTAGCTGAAGTCACTACAGTTTGCTAGAAACATCGATTACTTTAGAATACTTTAACTATAAAATATATTGAATTTCCATATATATTAACCATATACATGTGTTAACTAATACTAAATGTAGTTCAGTCATTACAAAATAAGACATTCGGGAGCAAGCTACAAATATACAATCCGGCTGGATCCCCGGGTAAGGCCCTCTGCGTTATAAACAAACTGCAAATATCAAACCGAGAGCTCAGCGACCCGACAAAATGTACAGCTGAGAAAGCGAACAAGGCACTCGTACCTCGGAGCCACCACAGTGCCACCAGCCCCAGGGCCTTCGGGAGTCACCTCTAAGCTCGGAGACCCCTGGCTGGCGGCTGGTGGCGCACAGGGACCAGAGGGCGCCAAGCTCCTTCTTCCCGGGGCCCACAACCAGCTCTCTGCACTCCTGTGCCCATGGGGCCTTGGTCAGTGCCTGAGCCTCAGGTACCCGCATCTAGCGCTGGGGACGCTGGGCTTGCTCCAGCCTCCTGGACTTGCTTCAGGGCAAGTCCACTGAGTGCCCTGTCCACTGTGCCTGCCGGCCAGGTCGGAGGGTGGGCACTGGGCCCGGTCCCTGCGGGACTCCCCCAGTCCCCGCACCTTCCGGCAGAGCTGGGACCTGTACTCAGCTTCCCAGCAGCGGACAGCGGCTGGGCCGCCAGCCCTGGGAAGCCCGGAGGATGGGCCGGCCAGCCCTGCAGCGCATCCAGGCTTGAGGCTGCGTCCCTGGCTCAGAAATCCTCAGGATAAGGATGTGTGGACAGTGGAGCCTTACTCAGGTCCCTGGTGCCAAGACAACGCCCAGGGCCCATCCACCTGCCGCCCAGGGTGGGGGCCAAGGCAGGCCCTGGGAAGCACTGGGGGCAGCGGCTGGAGGAAGTGCCGGTCGCTCCCGGGCGTTGGTGCAGCCTCCCCAGGACGCGGGAGAAGGGCGTGTGGAGGCAGAGGGCTGCCCCCGGGCCAGGCCGGCCACGGCACAGAGCACAGGCGGGGAGGGGAGACGCCGCGGTGTCCACAGGCTCCGTTGCCACGCCCGGCCATTGTGGGTGCGGCCACGCCAGCAGGCTGCTCGGACAGCCGCGCCCGCCCGCTTCTGCCCCGCGTGGTCCTCGAGGCTCTCGACGCCGGCTCCGACTCGCCAGGGCTGAGCTGTCTAGTACTCTATGGAGGTCCGGGTGGGGAGAACAGTCCTATTTACAAAGAACCGGGACGGGAGATGCGCGTCCGGAAGCAGAGGCGTGAGGAGTGCGCATCGCTGACCTGGTGCGACGCCGGGCGCGGGGCTGGTGCTCACGGGGCCTGCACAGAGGGGAGGGCGCTCCGAGGCCTCCTCACACTTTTAATGACAATAATGCAACAAAAACCTTTATATAAACAGTTTATTTACTCTAAACAGCAACACAGACAGAACGCCATAGAAACACAAAGGAAGTGATGCGGTCAGACGCTCTGGCTTCGGACCTGAGGCTCAAGAGCAATACGCCCCAGGTCCGGAGGACAAGGCGGGCGGCCGTGTGGTTTCTTTTCTGTACAGCCAGCGGGGCCAGGTGAGCGAGGCCAGGTGAAGCATGCCTGCATCAGAGCGGAGGAAGCTAGCTCCAGGGACTTACCCAAGTATAAAAGTTTATAATTTTACAGCAGTTGAAATACTGACATCAATATTAAAATAAAAGCAAGTTTTACATAACAATCAAAAATACAAAAGACTGAAGGAAGAGACCCTGTATGAAAAACTGGGCAATTCAGCGAATCAAGAACGGTGTCCCGTGGCGGCAATGGAAGATGGCGCCCACCCAACCCTCCCCTAGGTGACTAGTAATTGTACGGAGCAACTTTAGATTTGCAAAAATGTTGTAAACAAGTTCTTGCCAAACCAATCCCTTCCTTTTTGTGATGCCACAGGTCGCTGCTTATGAGGGCGCAAACTTCTTAGCTTGTGCTCGAACCCTTTTCTCATACTCCACTCTGTTTTGGCTGAGGAGGTCAAAAGAGAAGAGACACGTTAGAACGGCGAGCGCTGGGCCCACACCGGACGGAGGCGGCCACGCCCAGGAAGGCTTCTGGACGCCTGCAGCACGAGTCTCCTGCCAGAGCCAGTGGACCGGGGAGCCGTGCATGGCAGGGCACCCCAAGGGTCACGAGACCAGGGCAGGGGGCAGCAGGGAGGAAAGGAGGCCACATGTGGTGGACGTGGTGACGGGGCCAGGGCAGCAGCCTCCTGGGCACAGTGGCCCTGCTGGGCAGGGAGGCAGCTCAGGACCAGAGTTGGTTCACAGCACAGGCACCTGCAACAGTGTAACCTGTGCTGACCCTGTGCTTCTAACTAGCCATCGACCCTAACTAGCCACTGATCCTGACTAGCCATCGATCTTAACTAGCCACGGATCCTAACTAGCCATAGACCCTAACTAGCCATTGATCTTAACTAGTCATGGATCCTAACTCGGCAGTGATCTTAACTAGGCATCAGAGATTTCTTTTGTAAAAGTCTGAGACAGTGGTTACTTTTGGCAACATTGACTGGCCCGGGTGTGGAGGCTCACAGCTGCAATCCCAGCACTCCAAGAGGCTGAGACCAGCCTGAGGAAGAGCAAAACCCTGTCTCTACTAAAAATAGAAAAATTAGCCTGGTGCGGTGACTCCCGCCTGTGGTCCCAACTACTCGGGAGGCTGAGGCAGGAGGATCGCATGAGCCCAGGAGTTTGAGGCTGCTGTGAGCTAGGCTGACGCCACGGGACTCCAGCCCCAGAGACAGAGTAAGACCTTGTCTCAAAAAACCAAAAATAAAACATCGATTGCTTGACACTATCTGCTACCGATTTCCCAAACCAGAGGGCATTCCTGCTAGGCTCTCAGCCTGGGCAAAGGTGCGGGAGGAGGCCGGGGGGGAGGGCCCCGCCCAAGCGTGGGGTGAGGGCAGCCCAGTGAGCAGCATGGGAGCTGGACCTCTGCATGGGGCTCGGCCCAAGAACAGCCGAGAAGACGGGGCTGTGACGCCGCCCAGGCGGGTGAGTGGCCCACGTTGGGCCTGGGCGTGGCAGGCGGCAGGGGAGCAGCCTCCGTGGCCAAGGCGCAGGGCCGGCCCATCCTGCACGCGGAGCCAGGCCTGATGTGTCTGTGCACGTGGCGTGCACGCACAGCGCTCCCCGAGGAGCCAGCCTGGTCTCAGGGAGGGCGCTGGCCCCTCCCCCCAGGCACACTGTGGACACCTGCTGCCAGGCCTGGGGCTAACAGGCCGGAGGGACCACCCCGCAGACGGGCTCTGGGGTGAAAGTGGAGCTGTGCCGACGCGCACGCCAGTCCTGGGATGTGGGGCCAGGGCCGCGCACCCCCCCAAGGCCCGACCCTGCTCCTAGCCCCAGCACCCCGCTCGGCCACTGGGCGGGCCCAGGGAGGACCAGAGGGGCAGCCAAGCCCCAAGGCCTTCAGCAACAGAGGAAAAGGGAGCTGGAGCTCTCGGGCGCACTCTGCAGAGGTGCTTTTAAAGTGGATGTTTGCAGGAGAAAGAACACTTCGTTCCAGGTGGGAGCCAAGTGCTGTCCAGGCGGCAGCGAGCCCGGGAGACGCAGGGCATGACACCGCACAGCAGGGAGCTGCTGGCCTCGGGGCTGCGGGTGCAGAGCAGCCACTCCAGCCCCGAGGGCCGACAGGACAGCACTTTCTGCCCCACTGGCTGTCCCGTCGCTGTGAGCTGGTTGGCTCTGCCGCGGCCTCTCCACGGCGGCCAGCCTGGGCGAGTGGCCATGGCCGTGGGAGCCAACCCCCACCTGCGCGAGGCCCGGCGCTCCCGTGCAGGGCGTGCGCGTCTCGCAGAACTGCTGGTGCACGGCAAGGCCACTCCAGCAGGAGTCCAGTCTCGCCCCGCCAGGCCCACTCCAGCGGCGGCTGGGCAACTGAGCCAGGCCGGGGACTGATCAAAGCTGGCCCTCAGGGGAGCTGGGCTAAGGCTGGAGCCGCTCCACTCCCTGCCTGGGGCCTCTAAGCCGCCCGTGGCCACCAGGGAGGTGCCCTCGCCAGCACCTGGGCTGGGCCTGCACCTGGAGAAAGGCGTGTCCCGAGACCTAGCGTTTGTCCTCACACCTCACGAGAGCGGCTGCCGTGGTGGCCAATCCTGCCTCGGCTCCAATTCAGGAAACGCCCCCTGGAAGGCGCAGGCCTCTGCTGCCCAGGGTGGGACTGGCTGGCCCGTCGGCCCGTAGGCAAGCCAGGGCGTGGGGCAGCTGCCCAGCAAGCCCTCTGGTCCTGGGCTGCGGGCACCAAGACTATCCTCCGAAAGCCTCACAGCCTGTTCCCTCAGTGCAGTGGGGACCACGTCTGAATGTGCAGCGCAGTGTGGGCTCAAAGCCCCCAACCCAGCTTCCTAGGGACCCCCAGACCAGCCCAACGGGCTGGCCGGCAGGGCTGGGGGACCCAGGACACCGAGGGTGTGGGGGCCTGCTGCCCCAGCACCAGGTTAGCCGTCCGTGTCCCGACTACACCAGGCCCTCCTCCACAGCACGGGGGGGTGGGGGGGGACATGTGACCATGGGACCCTTCTGGCCACAGTAGCACCTCGTAAGGCCAGGATGGGAGCCCAGTGCCTGAGTGAGGGCACCACTGAGCACGAGCGCCACTCCTGCTGGGCCGCGCCTCACCCGCGTAAGAGCCACGAGTATGGTGGGTACGTGGCACAGGAGGGACACAGGACGCACCCCTCGGCGTGGCTTCCCACCCTGGCGCTCAGGGGCCTTCTCCTTGGAGCCGGCCACAGCTCACCAGGGACGGTAGCACCTGAGAGCCCACGCCACCCAGCCTCCTGCTCCCACCACCAAAGCCCTGGCCGTACCAGCTCCTGCCCACCAAGCCCCGTGCGCACAGCACCAGGGCCCACAGGGCTTCCCCAGCCCCAGACTCTCGCTTCATGCGCTGACCTGGCCACCGTGCTGCACGAGCTTGCGCCTCTGCCCCCGCCAGGCAGCCCACACGGGACAGGGAAGGAGGCTGTGGCCGGCGGGGCCAGCCGCCACTCACCAGTAAATCGTGTAGGCCTCTGCTTGCGCTGGGTCTTGGATATTTGGTTCATTTAGAAGTTCCTGTATTCCTAGTAAGATCTGGGCAGGAGAAAACACACACAGTTGGCCACCGCAGCGTGAAAGGCAGACACCCGGGACAGCGAAGGGCGGCCCGCCCCGTACCTGTTTGATCGTGATGGCCGGCCGCCAGTCCTTGTCCTCCTCCAGGATGGACAGGCACACCGTGCCCGAAGGGTACACGTTCGGGTGGAATAATGGCGGTTCAAATTTACCTGGCGGGCGAGGAAAGGAAACGCTTTTTGGAGGCAGCTGCTGTCCTACAGAGCAGCGCCCTCCCGGCCGCCCCCTCCCCACACTGGCACTGGGAGGAGGCCAGGTATCTAGCCAAGAACTTTTCAAGAGACAAAATGAAATTGTGGCCCCAAAGAGACAGAAGTGGAAGAGGCACACGCCGTCCTGTGAGAGACAAAGCCTAAATGGCGCGCCTACGTTTCTGGATTCAATAGAGGAACCAAGGGGGCGGCCTCCCTCCTCCTGCCCCGAGTTTGCGCTCTGCACCCTCTGGGTCCCCCAGCTGCCGCAAGCGTCACCACTCTGTGACCCGCGCACGCCTGGGCCGGCCCCACTCTCCCCAACTCCAAGGCGAGCGCCCCGTGTGCGCGCTCTCCCGCGTGTCTGAGTGCTCCCACTGCTCCGCCCTCGGCGTCTGCTCTTCAGCAGGTCCCACCGGGCGGTTCCGGGCCCGGGGGACGGAGCCACAGGTCCCTCCCTTTCAGCGGCCAAGGTGGACTGCCCCTCCGTGAAAGCCTGTGAGACATCACAGGGTCGGCCCGTCCCCACGAATCACGGGGCTCTCGACAAGTCAAAAGTGCCGAGACGCACACGCCGCTCTCCTCATCCCTCACGGAGTCTTCTGAGGCAAAGATCTTCTCACTTTCCACGTGGTTCAAGCGGTGAATTGCCCCCATGGTTGGCACCGCCTGTGCTTCCCTGGTTAAGAGATCTTTGCCCATCCCGTCTTCCCGTCCTCCAAATGCCACAGCACTGCCCTGCCAGCGGGCGCCGCCGTCCACGGGGAAGGGCTGAGCTTTCCCTCCTCCTGCTGGGACGTCCCAGCGCAAACTGAGCCGTGCGCGTGCGCGGGGCCTTTCTGGACGCTCTCCTCTGCGCTGCGGGCTGAGCCCCTGCCTTTGCACCAACCCCGGGGCGTCTCAGTCACCCTGTCCCGTGGCAGGTCTCGGTGTCCGCCGGGGCGGGCTCCACCCGGCACCCTAACGGTGTGGGTTCCCGCCACTCACTGGGCCTTGGCGAGTCCTGCCCTTTGCACTTCCACACACGCTTAGGGCTGCTGGCCGATTTCCACAAAGCGCGCCCGACCCACTGGGATCGCGGTGCAGAACCTGCAGACGAGCCAGAGAGAACCGACATCCCCACGACGCCGCCTCTTCCAGTCCGTCTGCGCGGCGGAGCTTGGCGGTCCCTGACTTGTCAGAAACCTTCACCTGTTTCCAGCTCTGAGCTCTTGAACCAATCTCTTGTTGGTCCAAGGGATCTGATGCTGCTGGAAACAGCAGTTTCGAAACTTTCCCTTGTTGAAATAACGTGAAAATTGATTTCTGTACGTTAACTTCTCACACAGCAACCTTGAGGGACGGTCTGCCCACAGCCGTGGCCGCCCTTCCCAGCTCTCTCCTGGTCTCTCTGCCTCGCCTCGCTGTGTTTGCTCGAATTCCAATGCACTGAACGGAAGCAACGAAGGTGGCTATGCTGTCTCACTCTTACATTTTCCTCTTAATTAGGAGAAATCGTTTTAATCAATATTCGTCTGTGGCACAAAAATTCAAACAGCAAAGGACAGGCCCGAATGAAACACGTCTCCATCGCAGTGTTACTAGGTTCATACCACCCTGTTGGCAGGCTACGTTCTCCTGGGAGGTGCCGCAGCCAAAACCACCAGAGCGAGCACATGCCCGCCCATCACGCGCCAGGTGCTCTCCAGGTGCCCGCACGTGTGACCTCATCATCAACCAACCAGTGTCGCTGGTTTCTAGCTACCAGAGGGTGGGGACTTATCGCCCATCCTGAGCTTCGCCAAACTGCATTCAGATCACGTACTCAGCGGCAGCCACTGGTCCAGACGTGGCCACCTTCTCCCACCACCTTCTCAGGGAGGGGACGTAGCACGGTTGGCACGAAGCTGTGCAACAGCCACAGGCAGGGTGGCAGGGGGAGGGCACAGACTCTGAACAGCATCCTGCACGCCCGTTGCCCAGGGCTGTGGTCTCCTGGGCACCAGGTTCATGGTCTTTGTCACCGACAGCCACCTAAGGTCCAGGTAATATCGGCCCAGAGATCAGCCTACTACACGCGCCGCCCACCCCAGTGGCCAGAGACAGACTCACACCCGAGCCCAGCGGGGTCAAGGGTCACAGTCTAGTCATCTCCCTCCCAGCACCACGGGCACCCCCCGGGGCAGATCAGAGACCAGCTAGGACGCCACGTCTCTGCTACTCACACTTTGGGGGTGAGGATGGGTAATCGTCTTTGAAGAGCATGCGCAGCTTGAACAAGCCTCCTTCCCATGGAGTCTGTGGGGAAGAAACTTGGTAAGGTGTTCTGTGCCCCTGCCGCCGCAGCCTGGGGGAGGGTTCGCATCTACTGCCCGGCACCCAGGACTGCCACGATGCCCGGGGTCTTCTAAGTTGCCCTGCAGCCTGGACGGACCACGGAGACGCCACTGTGCCCAGGAGAGCCCGGAAGAGCCTCCCGAGAGAGCAGAGACAGGAGCCGCTGGGCTGCCACCCCCCATCCAGCCTGGACAAGGCGCCTCTGCTGCTCCAGTCTGACACCCCGTCCCAACGTCCCCCTGGGGAAGGGGACAGCAACGGGGCACCTGCCTCACCCTAACAGAGGGCCAGAGGATGTGCCCACTGGGCCCTCAACAGAGCCCTGGACAGATGACAAACGGAAACCAGATGGCCCCTCAGGCAGAGCCGAGCCCGAGGACCACTGACCTCGGAGACACCCAGGCCGAGCCCCAGCAGGCAGGTGTGCAGGTGGGGACAGGCGGGGGTGCCTAGGCCCATGCATCACCCAGACACCTTCCTGAAGGGTCAAGAAGAGCCGTCCGTAGACGCTGGGGTCACTGCAGGCCCCCACTCTCAAATGCTGCCAACGTGAGGGCAATGAGGACAGGGGACAGGGTCAGCACCAGGGCCTGCGAGTGAAGGATGCTCAGGGTCCCAGGCAGGCTCTCCAGGACACCCCCAGCTCAGGCTGTTTCACCCCACACAACAGGACCCCTCCTGACCGGGAAGGCTGCCCGCCCACCCCCACAGCCCTGCGCCCCCAGCCACACACCAGGGGCCTGTCCTCCCGAGTCCCCCACCACCCAGCTCTGCACCCTCCTGGCAGCCAGCTGCTTCCTTCTCTGTTAGTCACAGTTGTCGCCTCAACCTTGCCGGCACCTTCTGACCTCATGTCCCGCCAGGCAGGCTGAGGCCAGAGCAGAGGATTCTCAATGACTGTAACCCACGACAAGTGTGGGCATCACACACGAGTGGCATCTGAACCCAAGTCTCTCCCAGTCCTGCCTCCCGAACCTTCCGTGAAATGTGCCAAGCAGCTGGCTGGCGTGGCCTTACCCCCTTCTTCCCTGGAATGGCGCATTCCCAGTTCATGAGGTTCATCGTGCCATCGGGATTTTTTGTCGGGACAGCCACAAAACCCTGAGGGAACACAACCACGGAAGCACATCAGTGTGGGGCACCCCAGAGAACAGGCTGGTGAAGCTCCCCACCCCCACCGCACAGGGACGGAGCTCCTTACGAAGGGGTGGTCTTTCCTCCACGCCTTCCTCTCCTGGGCAAGTCTGCTGAGGGCGATTCCCGACATGTTCACAGTCCCTGGAACAGACGGGGCAGCACACGGGGTCAGAGGCTAACCTGGGCTCCCGCTGCCCACGCGTGCACCCTGGGGGCAGGTGGGATGCCTCCCCTGCGCCCCCTGCCCCCACCCCTGGTCTACAACACACACAGGGGCCCCTGTTCCACGCGAGGAGACAGAGGCTCAGAGGGGCCAGACCACGGCTGCTGGGCTGTGACCTGCCACACCCTTTCCACACATGCTGCAACAGGTCAGTGACGCGGGCCCCACTCTGCCACCAGACTCTGCAGGAAAGGCAGGGACCAGGCAGGAACGTCCCGAATGCTGGCCTGAGACCAGGGAGGGGCGGGAATAGAGCACTGCCCTCCAGGTGCGTGAGATGTGGGGGTCCCCAGCTCACAATCAGGGCTCAGAGTTCAGATTCAGGCCAGGCCAGGAGGATGGCCATTCTTTTCTTTTTGTTTTTGGGAGACAGAGTCTCACTCTGTTGCCCGGGCTGGAGTGCCGTGGCATCAGCCTAGCTCACAGCAACCTCAGACTCCTGGGCTCAAGCGATCGTGCTGCCTCGGCCTCCTGCCTCCTAAGTAGCTGGGACTACAGGTATGCGCCACCATGCCCGGCTAACTTTTTTTTAAAATACATATATTTTTTAGTTGTCCAGCTAATTTCTTTCTTTCCTTTTTTTTAGTAGAGACAGGGCCTCACTCTTGCTGAGGCTGGTCTCAAACTCCTGAGCTCAACTGATCCTCCCACCTCGGCCTCCCAGAGTGCTGGGATTACAGGCATGAGCCACCGTGCCCAGGATGGCCATTAATCCTGAAGACAGGGTGGAGAACAGTTGAACCTGTGGACGCGACGCCTCAGGCCCCGCCATGTGTCTGCCAGGGACAGCGAGGCCCTTCAGGGAGGGCGGCTCAGGCTCAGAGCCCTTGCGCTCAGCAAGCAGGCCAGGGTGACGGTCCCGGCACTGCAGCCCCAGTGGGCGGCGGCCGGCAGCCTCCACACCGCCCTCGCCCTCGCCCGCCACCCCCACCAGCTGCCATCCACACCCTTCACCCAAGACAAACGGCGCTCAGGTGACAAAACTTGCTGGAGGATTCAAATCTAAGTGTGTGTGTCGGTCTTCGAAGTCCGTGGAACCACTGAAGGTGCCCCAAGTCAAGAGTTTAAGCACCAAAAAGGCTTTATCAAGACGAGCATCTGTTTCTCCCAAGGGCTGGACAGCAGCCCTCTCAGTTCCTGAGGATCCTGGGCAGCAGGCCTCCTTTCTGCTCCCCAGAGGAGCAGGGCCCAACACCGGAGCACTACCTTGGGCCGCTCGCCAGCACCGGGGTCCTCCATGGGGTTTGGAGGACCCCACCTCAAGCCTGGCTCTCAGGGGGCACCTCCACTGCACCGCCCTCAGAGATGACAAAGGAGACCCGGAGTCACTCACCCCTTGAGGGCACAGCCTCCCTTGGTGTTGGTTACTTTCCTGCTGCAGCCCTGGCCCAGCCTGGCCGGCATGACCACGGTCGGTGCCTGGCGATGCGGATCGCACCTTCCACCCACCCAGACAGAGCGAACAGCCCGAGACCCCTGCACGGCCTGACCCGTGGTGGGTGCTGCACCCCCTGCAGCACAGCTGCTCTCACGACAGCCGTGTCACCCGGCACTTGTCAGAAAGGCAAACGCTCCGGCCCCCATGGGCCCACTGAGTCAGGAATTCAGAGGCACACCTGGGTCTTAGGTGGCGCTAGGATGACTTTTCCCAAGAAGTTGGCCAAGTGGAAGGAGGGGATTAGGACCACCATCCCAGAAACCAGGGCTGTCCCCAGTGTCACCCCAGAACCCCCAGGGTCTAGGAGCCCTTGGGTGAGATTACTCCAAGCCGCCAGACCACCAATCGGACATGGTGCATTTCAATAATTTTGGACACTCCCGGTGACCTAAGAGAAAGGGAAGATAGAGAAGCAAAGTCCTGCAGCAGGACGCAGGTGTCGGGCAGCGCATGGCAGAGGAGCGCGCAGTTACAGCTTCCTACCTCCCCCGACCGACTGCAAGGTGGGTCTAAGACAGTAACACCAGGCTGGGCCCAAACTGGGATCTCTCTTTACCGCACAGACCCCTTGGCTGTGGCTCGCCCATCCCTTCCTAGCAGGGGAGCCGTGCCTATCCGAGAAGGCATGGCCGCTAAGGCTAATGCCTCCCAGAGCACCTACCCTTTCCCCAAAGCTCCCTGCACACCCTCCTAAGAAGCAGGGGCAGCCCAAGGACACGGGCTCCCAGGTGAGGAAGTGCTGGGGGCTGAGACAGGAAGGAGGGTGATCAGGTGGGAATCCGCCAAGGCAGAGCCAGCAGAGATGACTGGCCTGGCCCAGGAGCAGAAGGGCCCAGGCAGGGGCAAGGGGCAGCCCCGAGGGTAGGGCTGCAGAAGGGAGCGCCAGGAGCTTGTTCTGAAGGCTGTCTCTGGGCTGGGAGGTGACAGCAGGAACCCAAGGTCTGGAACTCTTTATTTCCACGTTTCTCAAAACCCCTTGGGCTCTTCTAGGACAGCTCCACCCTACCCCAGGGCCCTAGGAGTCCCCCCAACCCTAGGCAGGGCTCCCTGAGGGCAGGCTGTGGCCCCACCCTGTCCAATGCAAAGCAGCCGGCTAAGTGACAGTTTCAGTGAAGCATAAGGTCCCCAGAGTCTGAATGGGGCTACACATCACCCAGGCCAGCACTTCAGACACCAAGGAGCCACAGGTACTGTCACGGGAAAGCTCACAGTGCTCCAGAGGAGCCAGCCTGTGCAAGGATGTGGGGACCCTGCCATGGCTGCCTCTCCCAGCATCTAGCTGTGGTCGTCCCAGGTATGAAAGGCAATGAGGGGTGGTCCTGTGAGATCCTCTGTACCTCCTGCCAAGACCTGCCTGCTTCCTGAACATCCTCTGCCCCAAAGCACCCCAGTACCAGAGGCTGGTCTCACAAGAGACACACCACCGTCAGAGCAAAGAGCCACAGGTGCACACCACAGTCCCAGACAGAAGCCTGGTCTCCAGGACCCTCGCTTGCACCCTTATGGGCCCACAGCATCCAGGAGACAGCAGCCAATCTGCTATAATTTAATCACAACACAGAACCATTCACTCAAAACCCCACTTAAAATCAAATCTGCCTATCCAAATTAATAGACAGGTACTTAAGGAGCAGCTAAGTGGCACTAGATGCTTCAGAGCAGGAAAGTTTTATGATGTAAAGACAAAAAATAACCCTAAGCTATCAGAGACAGGCAAGGCACAAACACCTGCGGAGAACAGGAGCCCTGGGTATGCCAGCACAGCGGAGAGGTCTGCAAGGGCTGCATTTTAACCTGTTCTCAGATTCTGCTCCCCTGGTTGAGAAGCACGGACTTCTGTGCTACTTACTGGCTGTGAGAGTGTGGGCAAGGCACTTCCTGGACCTCAACTTACTCATCTGTATAATGGGGGACGATGCCATAACGGGTTTGGATGAGAAGCCTCTGCCCCGATGCAAACTCTCCCAGACTTGGGAAGGTAACACTTCTGCAAGCTCCAAGCACCCTGCACTCAGGAGACCCTCACCTGGCTGCACCTGACCTCTGTCGCAGGACCCCAGGCTGTTTCTAATGCAAGGTCCCAAACCCTGAGACACACCAGAAAAAGGCACCGCAGCGACCACTCCAAAGACGCAGGGAGGGGACTCTTTCTAAGGAAACCAGGACAGACTCAGGATCCACCGTTCGCTGCAGGACAGGTTCTGCACTCAATGGCAACATTTTCTTAAGAGCAAGAAACATTTACAGTAGAACGTATAAAAGGAAACAAACAAAACCCCCCGAAGACAAGCACAGTTACTTTGCAACCTGAGGAACTTTCAAATTTCGCAAACCAAATCAGCTAATTCTGCTACGGAGGGTGACTGCAGGCTACGACCACAACCCTAACTGTCCCCTTCCCTGCCCCCTACTCGCGTCGCCACCGGTCCCACCCCACTGAACTGGCACAAAGCGCTCCGCGAAAGGGAACGAAACTCTCCGTCGGGCGAGGCGCCGACGTGCAGGGCCCCACCGACCGCAGCAGCGCCGCTGAGGCGCAAGGAAACTCGCGCCCGTCCTGGCTCGGAGACAGCGACACGAGCGCACGCGCCCGCCGCACCCCGCGACCCCGGGCTGCCCGCTTCCCGCCGTCCGCCGGCCCCGGGCCGGAGGGCACCGCGGCCGGGCGCGACCGGACCCCGGAAACGGGCTCCCCGCGGCGGCGGGCCCGGGCCTGCGCCCAGCCCGGAGGCCTGCGGCGACCGCGCGGACCAGCCGGCGGCCTCGCGGCCCGCGGGGCGCCGGCGCGGCGGGGGCCCCGCCCGGCCCGGCCCGGCCCGCGCTCACCTCGGGCGGCCGCGGCCCCGGCGAGCGTCGCGGACAGGCGGAGGGCCGAGCGGGCGGCGGCGGCGCTTCCCTTTGTCTCGGGACTTCCCTCCGGAGCCCGCTCCGCGCGCAGCCCGAGAGCTCCGAGGACCCCGGCGCGGGCGGGGCGCGCGGGGCGGGGCCTGGCCGGGGCTGCCCTCCGCGCGCCGGCCCCGCGCGCAGCCGCCGCCGCCCCGCGCCCCGCCCCGCCCGCGCCGCCGCGCGCGCCCCGCCGCCCGCGCCCCGCCGCCGCGCGCCCGCGCCCCGAGCCCGGCCCGGGGGCCCGGCCCGGCGGCGACTTTCCAGTCAGGCGGCGCCCTGGACAGCTACGGCCTTAAAGGAGCCGCGTCCCCGAAGTGAGGGAGCGTCTGCAAACTCCCCTTCGGGGTGCGCGCGCCCACTCGAGGACACGCCGACGAGCCGCGGGAGGAAAGGGAGGACGCGATCTCCAAGGGCTCCCCGGATGCCCGGCGGGCACCTCTCCGGCCGCAGGTCCTGGAGGTTTCCTTGGGGTCAGGGCCCGGGGCGGGGGGCCAAAGGCCACCGAGGCCTAAGGATCCGCCAAGCGTCGCAGGACGGTGACGAACCCGGAGTTCAGCGCCCTGAGAAGCCCCTTGCAATTGGCCAGTTCGGGGCTGTGGGCGGGGCGTCCTCCGAATGCGCCCAATGAGCTGACCCCGTACAGAAGGCCGACCGCGCGCACGACCGACGGGAGGAGAAGTGTGGACGCTCCCTAACCCGGGCGCCGGCCGCGGTGGGGGAGGGGAGCGGGGCCTGCGAGCCGGTGGGGGAGGGGCGCCGGGCCCTTCGGTCTCCAGCCGCCCCCGGGCTCGCGGGACGTCCCGTTGCCTACGCGCGGCCTGTCCCGCCCCGCGCGGCGTCCCCGTCGGGCCCCCACGCCCCACTTAGCAGATGGGCAGGGGGCGCCTCGGTCGGCGGCCCCGGGGTCTGGCGGTGGCAGGTGTCCCTGAGCCCGACCGGGGTCAGCCCCGGGGGTGCGCGGCGGGGCGCTCGTGGGGCAACCTGGACGGCTGGGGGCGGGCAAGTTTCCAAGGCGGTGAGGTCGTGGACAGCTGCAAGTGACTTGCTTTCATTAGTTCACTCACCCACTCATTCACTCCCTTTTTCCTTCCTCCCTCCCTCCTCCTCCTCCCCGGGTCCTGGGTCCCTTGCCCCATCACCCACACCTGGTCCTGTGCTCTCAGTGGATGAACCCCACATGCTCACAGCCCCCCTTATGCCAGAGGAGTAGAAGCCCTGAGGGGCGTTGGGGGTCTCTGCTAGGCTGGCCAGGGAGGTCTGCAGTGGCCCAGAGGGAGGTGCCTATTGGGGGGTTCTGGTGATGAAGTCCCATGGATGGCCACCTTGAGCAGAAGGTGGGCATTCCAGGTCTCTCCCAGACTTGAGGTCCAAGGGGCTGTCCACTCCTGGGTCCCCACAGTGACCCAGCATGGGCCTGGCCTGGGGACTGCACCCTCAGGGGGTTGGATCATGAGCGGCTAGTCTGAGACACCCATTCTCTGGCCCCAGCTCTCAGCGGTCCTGGGAACCTGTGTTTTGAACAAGCACCCAGGTGAGCCTGGCCCGGGGCATACGGCCTTGGGCTTCCTGGTGAGGAGCAGGAGACTGAGGTTCCTAACACCATCTTTCTCCTGAGGATGTTTGCACATGGCGTGTCCTCCCAATTAGCCATGGCCAGCAGGTGGAAAGCAAAGAGACCAGGGCTTCGCGGACCCAGCTTCAGTCCTGGCCAGAGAGCAGCAGGGCTGGCCAGGTGGAGGGGCTTGGAAAGTAATGAGGGGCGCAGTTTGGGGAGGCAGATTAGGCGTGGGGTATGGTACTGGAGGGCCTGGGCCTGGGCCTGTGGGCGCTGGGAGCTATAGAAGGTTGTGGAACAGGAAGAGTGGGACAAGGCCCTGGTTCCCGTCTGCTGGTGAGGGATGGAGGAGACATCGGCCCTCAGCCCTGGTGCTCAGTTCCAGCCAACACAGAATTCCCGTCCTGGGGGACAGAGCCGTGAGGGTGTTGGTGGGAGTTGCGAGGGTCGTTTAACTGGAGGATGGGGTGGGGTTGGGTCAGGGAGAGGGGCCCTGACTGGTCTGGCTCCATGGGTGCAAAGGAGAAACTGAGGCTAGGAGAGGTGAGGGTTTGTGCAGAAGCAGTGTGTATAAAACCCTGGGGAAGCATCTGGCGACTGCCAGGTCATGTGCCCACCGTGGCCCAATCGGTTTGTGGGGGAGCTGCCTGAGTAGGGCTGGGACCTCCCGCTGCCCTGGGTGCCCTGCTGGGCCTGGGGCCCTGCACGCGGGTTCTGCGGGGCTGGTTTAAACAAAGGAGGAAGCTCCGCATGCAGAGCCACGAGGCTGGGCCTTCCCTCAGAGCACGTGCAGAACCATCTCAAAATGCGCCAGAGACCTAAGCATAAGGACTAACACTCTTAAAACTCTCAGAAGGAGACGGGGAAGGTCCTTGGCATCGGATCGGGCAGTGATTGCTTCGTCTGGACACCAGAGGCGCAGACCACACGCAGCAGCAGATACACTGAGTGTCATTGGAATGAAAAATGTGTGTGCCAAAGACCACAGTTGAAGGGTGAAAACACAACCCGCAGAGTGGGAGAAAGTGTTTGCCAATTACGTATCTGATGAGGGATCGATATCCAGACCATATAAAAATCTACAACTCAACCATAGCAACAAAATGCCTCCCTGCTCTGTCCCAGGCTCAGCTGCGCTCTGCTTGCTCCTCCACGTGAGGGTCTTGCTGTGCAGTCCCGCTCCGCCAGCCAGGCTGGGACGTTGGGAAGACACTACTGACCCGAAAGGTCGGACCCTTCACTGCTCCCGAGGGAACCCGCCAACCCAGAGGGCTGAGTCCTCAGCCTGCGGCAGGCCCACACTGCACACAGGCCGCCTTCCAGTGGCCGGGGAGGCTGGGCGCGTGAGGGGGATGCCCGCTCCCTCCTACGCGGGCGCAGGTGCCAGCCCTCTAACTGTGCGCTTCTGACCTGGTTGCCGGTCACCAGGCTGTTGGTCCCTGCTCACGAGACGGGGCCGTGACCTGCAGCTGAGATCGCTTCTTGGGTCCCCAAAGAGAAGGGGCCGCATCGATGCCCATCACAGCCAACCGCTGAGGCGCCACCGTCGCCAAAGGGGCGGAGGCGGGCGGGCGCTCAGATCCCGCCAGGGGACCGGCCTCCCGCGGTGCGTCCCCAGCACCTACCGGTGGAGCGCGCAGTGGGCGCCTGGGCTCCGCGACCACCGCCGGCGCTGGTGGGATGGGACGTCCCCGCTCACGGCCGCGCGGAGAGCGCGCGGCCGTGAGCGGAGATATACGGCCCCGGACCGCGGGGAGCAGACGGAAAAGCCACTGACCCGCGGGCGCGGGGGGGCCTGTCCTCGGCTCCGGTCCTGCCCCAAACGTCTCCAGACCCAGCCGCCGCCGCGCCTCGGACGCTCGGGAAGCTCCAGCCCTCGGCCGGGCCGTCCCCTGCCCCGGCACCCCTGCTGCTTCCCGCCTGCCGGCTTTCGCTCGCGGGGTCCCCTCGGCCCGCGCACCTACCCGCCCCAGCACGCAGCCAGGTGGCTCCTTCCCCCTCGCTAAGTCGCAGCTCCTCCCGCGTGCGCTCCGACGCTCCGCCCCGGGCCTGTGCCAGGCGGGAGGGGCTCCCAGCGCGCCGGGCGTCCGAGTGCGGGGAACCGGCGCTCACCTGGCCCCGACGACTCTCGGCTGGCGCGGGGCCCTCGCGCGCGCCCGCCCGCCGCTCGCGGGCCGCTCCGACCCGCGCCCCCCGCCCGCCGAGCAGCCGCGGCGCTCCCGGCCGAGCCAGCTGTTCGCGCGCTCACTCGGCAACCGCTCAGCGAAGTTAAAGAGACTTCATGTCGCAGCTGGAGGTGGACCGCTCCTGGCCGCCCGCGGAAACAGTGCCGACCCGGCCTTGCTCGATTCCAGCTAGGTGGTGCTACCTGCGCCTTCCTGCACCCGCAGGTGGTTCTTGCGTAAAGCGGAGCCCGGAGAGGGGACAGGACTCCGAGCCTGGAAGAGGCGTCAAAGTGGACCACAAACTGGCCAAAAGGGGACCCTTGTCTTCATTTTAACTGGAAGGGTTTTACAAGGAACAGAATAATTCAGTGTTACTTCACGCTGGGTCCTTGACCCTCTGAGAACCGCCTGAGGACACGTGGTCTCTCCGCCCCCCCCAAAGTGTGCTCAGAGCAGACCCTCCCACGCTCATATGCCCCCTTCACGCGGGTCCCCTGGAAGTTCCCTGGCGCGTCATCCAGGATTCCGGGTCCTGGTGCTGCTCAGGCGGGAGGGTGTGTGTCCCGCAGCTGACCTGGGCCCCTGTCCCTGGCAGCCTGTCCGGAGGGGTGAGCGGTCTGGGTGGCACCGCACACTGCCCTGCACCCCGAGGAAGGAACAGCAGCCCCGCGACGCCGTGGGACTCCCCACCACACCCTCCCTGTCACCATGGCTGACGGCTCCGTCATGCCCACTTCCCTGGCCCTGCCACCAGCCCCGCCTGCCAGGAGGTGACGCTGACTTGCCCCAGGAGTGCCTTAGCCAGGTGATGCGCTGGAACCCCTGAGGGACAACCGCTTCATGTTCATTCTCCGTTCTCTTTGAGACCCACGTGCCCACCGTGCGTGCATTCCTGTGGGTGCTGGCCCTGTGTGGGGTCCAGGAGGCGCCAGCTAGGATCCATGGCTCTCCTCCTGCCCAGGTGACAGCCCACTGGGGAGATGGCTCAGCAAAGGGGGCCCAAGGTGAGATTCGCGTGGCCAGGCTGGAAGAAAGGCCTTGACACTCTTTCTCGGTGTCAGGGCGCCTTTGCTGGACAAGCCACATGGAGGCAGCGAGGGGTTTTCCAGAATGTGACGGTGAGAGATGCAGTCAGGGTGGGACCCCAGCGATTCGCCGGCCAGGCTGAGAGGTGCCAGGGAGGGGCTCCGGGGATGGGAGGACTGGACTTGGATGCTGGACTTGTTCCTGTGGGCAGAGGGGTGCTGGGGGCGTAGTGACAGGGGTAGATCTGCATTCGGGTTGGATTAGAGTCTGCAGAGTGGTGGGGAGGGCACAGCCCACAGGAGACCTGTCAGCCAACTTCTGCAGAAATCTGGGTGGCAGAGGAGGCTGGTGGTCTGGGGAGGCAAGTGGGGAGAGGTGGCGGGTGTGAGGGATACCTAGGGCAGGAGCTGGTGGGAAGTGGGGGAGCAGGGAAGGCGGGGTGACAGCCTGGCCTTGGTCCCTGTGACTGGCCGGGCGGGACCACTTGTGGATGGCGGATGCTAGGTGTGCAGGTCTGTGGGGCGGGGTGGTGGGAGGAGCTCCGTTCAGGCACTTGGGGTCCAAGGAGACACCCGCTGGGCGCACAGCCCTGTGTCCTGGCTGTGCAGGTGTGTCTGAAGCCCGGATGGAGGATACAGGCAGGAGAGGCCCACGGCTGTGTTGGGGCCACAGCGGGAGTCCAGCAGAGGAGGCTGCCAAGGGGACGTTTGTCAAGGAAGCGGGGCGGAGGCAGAGTCCCCGAGACGGGCGGCAGCCAGGCAGAGCTGCGGGGAGGCCTGGCCCTACAGCGGGCAATGCATCCGCCGCCCACCCGTCAGGCCTGGGAGGTGCCCAAAGTCAGCGCCGAGGCTCCCTGCCCCCTCCCGCCCGTAGTAGAGACCCTTTGGGGCAGCAAGGCCGGGCGGGGCTGGAGGAGGGGATCAGCGCCCAGCCGGAGGGGACCCTCGGCGGGCACCCGGAGCCGCACCTCGGACGGGCTGCCCCTGTGCTGGAAGGCAGAAGACGAGCCCTGGGCCAGCGACATTCCCGGCCGGCCCAGGGTTGCCCGGCAGGCGCGGCAGCCATCCCAGCCCGGCTGGCCACGCAGGTGGGGGCTGGGATCTGGACTCCCGGGGGCGGGGACAGGCGCCGTAGACCCCACCCCACGCCGACTTGTAAGACTTCAGCCTCTTCAGTGGCTTCGGGGGCTACAGAAATGGCTCAGGTTTTTCGCAGATGCGCGCCCTGGTGCACGCGGGCCTGCGGCTCGGCTCGGTGCAGGCGATTTGGGGTGTGTCATGCTCGCAGCACGTGTCGGCTTTCAGAGCACACGTAATTCCGGTTAAGAAACCTGTTCCCCGCCAAGCGCCAGGCGCGGTGGCTCACGCCTGTAATCCCAGCACTCTGGGAGGCCGAGGTGGGCGGATTGCTCAAGGTCAGGAGTTCGAAACCAGCCTGAACAAGAGCGAGACCCCGTCTCTACTAAAAATAGAAAGAAATTAATTGGCCAACTAATATATATAGCAAAAATTAGACTGGCATGGTGGCGCATGCCTGAAGTCCCAGCTACTTGGGAGGCTGAGGCAGGAGTATCGCTTGAGCTCAGGAGTTTGAGGTTGCTGTGAGCTAGGCTGATGCCACGGCACTCTAGTCCGGGTGACAGAGTGAGACTCTGTCTCAAAAAAAAAAAAAAAAAGGTATCAACACATAAATAAATAAATTAACATTTACATTATAGGAATACCAGTGAGCTCCAGCATGTTTGTGTGTCCTGCTGGCTGCCGAGGCATCAGCTTTTGTCAATTTCTGATGCATTTGTCCCTTTCTGTTTTTTTTCGCAAGGGACTGTAAAAGTGCTTGGCATATTTCAGATGTAAAACCCTTGCTGGTTTTAGACACTGCGCATTTTCCTTCCTATCTGTTCCCTTTGTCTCATGTGTCCTCACTGAACAGGGACCCTTAATTTTGACGTAAGGAAATCTGTGGAGCATTTTCATGCTCTTGGGTCTTCACAGTAAGTCTTCCCCACCCCCTGCTGTTAATGATGGCAATATTTACCTAGGGTTTATCGTGCAGGCCTTGCTATGAGCATTCTACGTATATGAATTCTTTTACTCTTCCCCAAACGCTGCAAGTTTGATGCGCATATATCCCTGTTCTACAAATGTGGAACATGAAGCACAGAGAGGTTAGGAGACGGGCCCCTGTCACACAGCCAGGAAGTGGCCCAGCCAGATTTGAACGGAAGCCTACCTGAATCAAAAGCAGCGAGTTGAAAGGAAATTACATTGCATGATTCCATTTGTAGGAAGGTAAAAACAGGCAGAAACAAACTGTAATATTTTGAGACATACATGCTGGTGATAAAACTGTAAAGAAAAGCAACAAAAGGCCGGGCGCAGTGGCTCACGCCTGTAATCTTAGCACTCTGCGAGGCCGACGCGGGCGGATTGCTCAAGGTCAGGAGTTCAAAACCAGCCTGAGCAAGAGCGAGACCCCATCTCTACTATAAATAGAAAGAAATTAATTGGCCAACTAATATATATAGAAAAAATTAGCCGGGCATGGTGGCACACGCCTGTAGTCCCAGCTACTCGGGAGGCTGAGGCAGGAGGATTGCTTGAGCCCAGGAGTTTGAGGTTGCTGTGAGCTAGGCTGACGCCACGGCACTCACTCTAGCCTGGGCAACAAAGCGAGACTCTGTCTCAAAAAAAAAAAAAAAAAAAAAGCAACAAAAGATTATAAAAGTCAGGATGGGGGAGTGCAGGGAGGGGCGCCTGGACCAAGCAACCCTGGTCCTGACATCATCTTATCCACTTCTGCATGGTGCATGTGGCACAGCTCACCATTAAATAATGAAAGCCAACTGAGTCTATAAAGTTGACACGATAGGAACACAAGACATGGAAAGAGAAAAGAAATGAAAACAACATATGAAGCAACGAGACATAGAGCGCCCTGGGCACGAATACGGGAAAGAAAAGGTCTAGTGTGTTTCTGGCAGACATCGGTAATGAGCGGCCGCCCTTTCTGCGTCGCCGTGGTGAGCTGGGCTGCACCTTTTACAGACACGAATGCTTTCGTCCCTGCAGCAACCCTAGGGGTCGATGTCAGAATTCTCCCCACCTTATAGATGGAGAAACTGAGGCCTGAGGTGGCTCAGAAACCGGACTGTGATTGAACATCTTGGAGACGGTAGAGCCAGAAATTAAAAACAGATGGGCCCGAGTTCTCGTCTTTTGCTTGCACCCTCGCCAGGGCTCAGGGCAAGAACACTGGCACCTGTGAGACCTGTCTTCTATGGGCAAATGATGCAGCCAGGTGACTTACGGAAGTCAAACAGGCAACACGGCCAGACTCGTACACACTTAGGGTTGTTACGTCTTCCTGACGAACTGACCCTTTTCTCTATCTATCTATCTATCTATCTATGAAACAGAGTCTCGCTTTGTTGCACAGGCTAGAGTGAGTGCCGTGGCATCAGCCTAGCTCACAGCAACCTCAATCTCCTGGGCTCAAGTGATCCTCCTGCCTCAGCCTCCTGAGTAGCTGGGACAACAGGCATGCGCCACCATGCCCGGCTAATTTTATATATATATATTAGTTGGCCAATTAATTTCTTTCCATTTTTATAGTAGAGACGGGGTCTCACTCAGGCTGGTTTTGAACTCCTGACCTCGAGCAATCCGCCCGCCTCAGCCTCCCAGAGTGCTAGGATTACAGGCGTGAGCCACCACGCCTGGCTCCTTTTCTCTTTTTAAATTATTCTTTTAAAATTATTATGGGCACATAATAGTTGTGTATCTTTATAGTGTACAGGTGATGTTTTCATACAGGCATAAATGCGAGTTAATCAAATCAGGGTAATTGGGGTATCCATCACCAAAGGTATTTATCACTTCTTCGTGTTAGGGATTAATTGACCCTTTAATTACTATCAAATGTCTCTTTTTAAAAATCTCTTAGTCTTGTAGCCCATTTTATTATTTTTTTTTTTTATTGTTGTTGTTTATTGAGACAGGGTCTCACTCTGTTGCCCAGGCCAGAGTACAGTGGTGTCATCATAGCTCACAGCAACCTCAAACTCCTGGGCTCAAGCGATCCTCCTGCCTCAGCCTCCCAAGTAGCTGGGACTACAGGCATGCACCAACATGCCTGGCTAATTTTTATATGTATATTTTTAGTTGTCCAGCTAATTTCTTTCTATTTTTAGTAGAGATGGGGTCTTGCTGTTGCTCAGGCTGGTCTCGAACTCCTGAGCTCAAAGGCTCCGCCCGCCTCAGCCTCCCAGAGTGCTAGGATTACAGGTGTGAGCCGCCGCGCCCGGCCCCCATTTTATTATTAATATCCTCCATCCACAGGACCACCGGGGTGGCAGCAGGTACGAAAGGGTTTCATTGGCAGTGTCAGTTTGCACACTGGCGTGAGTCTCCAGCATGAAGTGAAAGCGTTCTCTCTGAAGACCAAAGAGAAGGTTGGAGGTTTTGAAAAAGAGAGATGTCACACGCTGCTTTTTGAGGGATTTTGTGGGCGCCGGCAAGGTTCCGAGGGGCTGGGAGGCTCTGACTGGTGGGCAAGGCTGGTCTGAGAGCTGCAGCGGAGTGTTTGGTCTTTAGATGAAACTGGTTTTGGTTGCCACGGGCAGTCTCAGCTGCCAGGCTGGCAGAGAATTACATTTTGGGGGCAACGTTTTATGCCCTGCTTTTCCCTCTGGCTTCTCCACTCTGTTCAGTCGGGTATGACAAGAATGACCCCATTTGTACGATCAACATTCACATTTCCCCCTTTTGATCAAGCTCTCTCTCTGAAAGCATCGCAGAAAAACCATTCCGTGGTTAAGCTGAACTGTCCCTCTGTGCTGGGACATGGCTCCGTTGTCTGTCCTACTGTCAGGGACCCAGCCCGCATTTGAGCAGCAAAGAGGCCAGACGGGACAATCCGTTCAGGGCAGGTTTCCCTGGAGTTCAGTATCGAGTTCAATCTCAGCAGTGACAGACATCGGCAGTCGTCTTGGGGTGTCGAGCTGACTTTATCCTGTCAGGAGGGTTGGCTTACAAACATTGGACAGATGATAAGAGCAAAGTTTAGAAATCATAATATATATATAAAAAAAATTAACAATATAATAAATTTAGTTTGTACAATGGTTTGCATTAAGAGCCTGAGCCTAAAGGGGGCAGCAAACTAAACACATTGAAAGGCCACGAGGGACTTCTACAGTCACCGAGTAGCATTTTATGACTGGGTTGAATTAAAATAGACTATCAGCTCTACGAAAGGGACTGCCAGTATAATTTGAACACAATATTGTGTCAGGGATATTGTCAAAGTTACCTATAGCAGTTAGTGGTTGTGAAAATCCAATTGTAGCATTATCTTGCTAATGAAAAACATAGCATTATGAAGGGTAAGAGTCTCATCATGGAGTCTAGTTCTGATGTCTCAGGAAAAGCCATTCGCAATGTGGGAAGTGTCGACTTCTCATCCTGGTTTGTGGGAAGTCGTGGGGGGAGATTGGGGGGTGGGAGGGTCCAGAGGACAGTGTTTAGGAGGTGCTTGGGCATCAACTTGTCTGCCATGGTCCTCAGCATCAGCATATAGGAGAAACGCACAGGGAAATTTTTAAAAAAACCCACATGCCATTCTCAGAAGACACACCTAAATGCAATATACCTTGATCAGCCTCCTTGGTAATTAGAGGAATGAAGATTAAAATAAAAGGAAACACAGTCTCATACTTACCACATTGGAGAAAACGAAAAGTCCAGTAAACCATGTGGCTGCAAAGATACTGAGAGATGACTGCTCTCCCACCCTGCCACTGAATTGTGGAACTGACACAGACTATCCCTGAGAATAGCTTCAAAACAGTGAGTGCAACGATGTGCCTTTCATTCCTTTTTCTTCCTCTCATTTTTTTTTAGAGACCTGGTAATAAATAATTTTTATTTATTAATAAAATAATAAATATTTTTCTCTGTTGCCTAGGGTCTTGTTCTGTCACCTAGGCTGGAGTGCAATGGTGTGATTATAGCTCACTGCAACCTCAAACTCCTGGGCTCAAGCGATCCTCCTGTCTCAGCCTCCTGAGTAGCTGGGACTGCAGGCTGCACCACCATGAAAGGTGCATTTCATACCCTCCAGAAATACACTCCTGAATTTGAGACTATACCCTAAACATTCTCCTGTAATCGTCCAATAAGGTTTGTATAGCAATGCTCATTGGTACATTGTTCCCAAGAGCAAAACCTGCAAACAGCAGGAACGTCTCCCCACAGGAGTTTGGATAAACAGTGTGGTCTGTTCCTGTGAGAGAGCCCAAGACAAGTCAGGATAAGAGAAGCCGACGCCTTGCCAATTTAGGAACCACAGAGAAAATGCAGCGTTAAAGAAACATGTAGCAGGAGGCCATTTATTAAAACTTCACATCTATAAAATAACATTGTTTTATGGATGGGCATGCCAACCTAAATAACCACAGAGGCTCTCTCAAGGACAGTGGCATTTATTCAGGAACAGGGCATGGCAATGGAAATACGTGTATCATAGTAAACTGTGAGCGTATTCAGGGAGGTAAAGGGAGACTCGATTTCTAAAGAAAAATGAGAAGGATCACATAATTGTTTTGAGGTGATGATTCTTGGTTGCAAGGATCAATGACGAGGGTGGCATTGGTCCAAGGTTGGACAGGCAGTTGCTGAGCATATGTCTTCACAGAAAGAAACAATTTTTGAGACAGGGTCTCACTCTGTCACCCAGGTGGGAGTGCAGTGGCTTCAATCATAGCTCACTTCAGCCTCAAACTTCTGGGCTCAAGCGATTCTCCTTCCCCAGCCTCCTGGGTAGCTGGAACTGCAGGCGCGCATCACACTCCCCAGCTAATTTTTTCTATTTTTTTGCAGAGGTGGGGTCTTGGTATGTTGCCCCACCTGGTCTCGAATTCTTGACTTCCAGTGATCCTCCTGCCTCAGCTTTCTAAAGTGCTAGGATTACATGTGTGAAGCACCACACTCAGCCCTCAGAAATTTTTTTTTTTTTTTTTGAGACAGAGTCTCGCTTTGTTGCCCAGGCTAGAGTGAGTGCCGTGGCGTCAGCCTAGCTCACAGCAACCTCACACTCCTGGGCTCAAGCGATCCTCCTGCCTCAGCCTCCCAAGTAGCTGGGACTACAGGCATGCGCCACCATGCCCAGCTAATTTTTTCTATATATATTAGTTGGCCAATTAATTTCTTTCTATGTATAGTAGAGATGGGGTCTCGCTCTTGCTCAGGCTGGTTTCGAGCTCCTGACCTTGAGCAATCCGCCCGCCTCGGCCTCGCAGAGTGCTAGGATTACAGGCGTGAGCCACCATGCCCGGCCCCAGAAATATTTTTTTTGTGTAAGGTTGTGATGGCCCTTGTGCAAGGTGTGGTTTTTGAAGCGTCTTTTTGATAGTTTTTGTTATCAGGCATTTATGTATGAGAACCTTCCCTTCATGGCCTGTCCCAGTTTTTTTTTTTAAATACAGGTGACTCTATTTTGATTCTGACAATTTTCACAGGCACTTGTAGGGAGTGAAAGTGTAACAACGTGCACATGAATGACACACCCCAAACTCAGAAGAGTGGCCTGTGCACGGACAGAGTTAGCAAAATGGTTTCGGGTGTTTGGCTGTTTGTAGTGTTTCATTCCAAACCACAAAATGACATGCAGTTGGGTGCAGGGTGTGTTGAGATCATGAGCTGTTCAGTGGGCACGTGTGGCCGCATTATTTTATTCTGGTTAACTGTCAAGTATTTCATAAAAGTCACCAGACTCACGACGCCACTGGCCCAGTTGCCCTTGGAGGACGGCGGCGAGTTTGTTCTCCTAAAGCTCTTGGGGTGTCCTGACTCCAGACACCCCAAGACAGGCACCCCGTGTCGGGGGGCTCTGGGGAGCTTAGGAGGGGTTCTATACCAGGCGGCCACAAGCTGACACTGTGTGTGTTTCAGGGGTGCCAGGTGGGGGTGCAGCCCCCGCGCGTGTTACCGACCCGAGCTACGCCCACTCACCTGCAGGAAACAGGCGGACACGAAGCGAGGCCAGAACCACACTCCCATCTGCCTCCTGAACTGGGACTGGTCGGCTTTTATAAGCATAGGGTAATGAGGCCCGATCTGATTGGACTCCGCCAAGGGGGTGTGAAGCCAGGGCGCCATGTGATTGGGTTATCCCATGGGGTGACTCCAGGGGGCCTTCCCATTGGAGCCTGGATCCGCCATGCTGAGTCCGTTTCTCAATTCAGTCCCCGCTCATGGGCCCAGCACTTAGGTTCCGCCCGTGGGTGCGAGCTTGGTTTTTCCCGGCATGCTCAGCTTACGTGACCTTTGGCCTGGGGGTCCACGGTTGCTGAAAGTAACTCACGCCTTTATTACCTGAAAGTTGAGCCAGATTGGGCTGGGGTGGTTACGCGGGGCTGAGGCGGAGCTGTGGGCCTGGGTGCCCGAGGGCCAGCCCCGCCATCCCTGCCACCTGGCCTGGGCTCTGGGGGTGCCTGAGGACCGGTGTGCCCCGGCTGCCCCTCTGCCCCTACCCTGCCAGGCAGCATCTGCGGGCTCGGAGGCCCCGGGGCGTCCAGGCCGCAGGGGCACAGTGAGCTCCTCTTGAGAAATTAGGAGGCTGAATCCTCTCTCCTCCCTCCTCTGCCCATTTGTCCAGGCCGGCGTCCCCAGGCACACGACACAGGAGGCGGGAGGAGAGTGCTGCGGTGGTGGGTATTTTGGGGGTCAGGGCTGTGGCCAGGCTGGGGGGCGTGCAGTGTGGAGCTGCCTCCTTGTTAGATCGCCCGCCGTCCCTGCCTCTCTGAGCAGTCCCCAAACAGACCCACAGGAGACCCTCACCAACCTTGAAGGCTCCACATGGGTCTTGGAATTACAGACCAAGAACCCATTAAACTGTAGAGGACAGTGCCATGGCTGAGAGATAGGTTGGGACAGTGGGCAGAGGCCACCACTGTTGGGGGGCTCAGTCAGCTGTGATGGCCCAGGGACCTGTGGTTCTCTGGCAGGGACAGCACCATGACTCTGGGCGAGGGGGAGCCTGAACCCGCTCTGCACAGCACTCCTGGGGTTCTGGTCCTCGGGGCAGGGATGAAGGGGCCTGGCTGGCTGAGCAGACACAGCTGCCACCTGGCAAAGCTGGGCCACCCTGGCCATCCTGGCGCTGAGCCCTTGTTCCAGGTGCTGGTCTGTGTTTTCTGCTGTAGAACCCCCCTTTCGCCCCAACCCTGGCCTGTGGTAGGCCTTGACATGAGCTCCCACCAGCACCTAGTGCCTCCTTCCTGGGAGGGGCCTGATGGACGGGGCCCTGGTGACCCTCAGTCCCTCCTGGTGCCCACTTGGGGCCAGGCAAGCACTAATGCTGTGCAGGAGGAAGAGGTGCCCAGGGCAGGTGCCTGGGGTGCCCAGGGCCACAAGCCAGGCTGTGAATTGCTCAAACTGGAAATACTCAGACACATGCCTGCCCCAGGCTGCAGGTGTCTTCCCCAAAGATGCCTGGGTTATCAGGTGAAGACCTGTGTGTGTGTCTAGGCCTGTGTCCAGCTGCACTTGTGGCGGGTCCCACTAGCTCCTGCGGGCACTTGGCCTTTTCCGATGCCTCCTGCTGGGAAGGCCAGTCTCAACCGTGGGGTCAGAGCATCTCCTCCTTGTGCCGGGGATGAGGGTCCTGCTTCAGCTGTGAATCAAGGGGCGGGAGCCAGGTTGCCTGCACAATCTGCACATCTGCCCGTTGTGCGAGCACTGGGCAGGGTGGACGCAGCATATATGGCATGTTGCGCATATTAGAATCACCGAACAAAGCCTTTGAAACAGCCGCGAGAACTCCTTTCAAGGGTGGAAAGAAAAATGTACTCACAGTTAATGAAAAGATAAGAAATCTCAGCAGAGGAATAAGAAATATGAAAAAAGTCTGGAGGATCTGCTCATTTCAAAGACTATCTTTTTTCTTGTCCTCAGATTAGCTACTTCCCGCTGATGTGTCTTACTTTTTGCTGATCTCTGCTTGGCCGAATCCATCCTGCTGTTAAGTCCATCTCATGACTTAAAAATTTAAGCTGTTGCATTTTTCATCTGTTTTAATCTAATGTTTTAAATCATAAATTGATATACTTTAATTTTTATTAACGTCTGTGTCTAATGACTAAATCACAAAGTTTCTGAAAATTAACAGTTGGCGTTTGTGAGTTGGTACGAACCGACTCTAGTGAGTTGATATGGGGAGGTCGGGAGTGTCGGCCTTGCCGCCTGGGTCCAGCACCCCACCCGCTCTCCTGACACGTCTTGTGTCCCTGAAGGTCACAGAAGGCAGAGATTTGCCCCAGACCACACGTCAGCCAGGCTGCAGGTGCTCCGATGGCGCTGCCAGCCCGCTCAGCCCTCCAATCCCACCGCTGCAGGTGTCATGTCTTTTTCTCATTTACAAATCCAATCAGCGCAGCTGTCCCTGGGCCTTTTACCAGGAACACCCAGACCCAGTGGCCCGAGAGGCGCTGACCAGGGTCTCCTTGGGCAGGGAGATTTCCAGTAGGAAATAAATCCACTTGGGCTGTGGCCATTGTCCTGCTTATGATCTGGAGGATGTTACCCTGGTGACCAGAAACAGAGTGGGACCACCCTGCTGGTTGCCGTGGGGGGGACGGACACAGGGCTGGGAGACAGCAGGGGTGTTTGCACCTCTCTCCGCTTTCCTGGCTGGTCTCTGACCGACTCCAAGCTCCTCATCTTCACCGGCCCCGCAGGCAGGGGAGGGCTCTAGAGACCAACCAAGGAGAGAAAGGCAGGTTCCTGCTCAGTCCCGGGCTGGGCACTGGAGCCTCTCCCCGTATCTCGGCTGCACCAGCCTCCCAGCCTCTTTCCCTGGGGCTTGTGGCTTTGTGGCTCGGCCGTTCTGCAACGTGGGCTGGGCCAGGGGCCCAGGGTTGGGGCTGAGGCTGGGTGATGCCCGTGGGTGCCCATTGTCCACTTAACTTGTGTTTGCAGCACTGTGTCCAGCAGGGCTCTGGGTGGGGCTGATGGCCACCAACCGTGGTCGAGGGGGGTCTCTCCAAGGCCACTTACCAAGGGCCTGGGGGTCTCTGATTTGCAGGCCTCAGGGATTCGGTTGCTGGGGAGCCCATGCGTATCTACGATTCACCTTCCTCTGCACGAGCAAGACGTGTCACACCACTGTGTCTTCCATGCCACATAAAACTGATATGCATGTGGAGGGCGGAATTCAATCTCAGCGTCTTTAGGGGTTCTCACACCACTTGGGGCACTTGGAAATACCCAGGCGGAGTAAGACATTTCAGAACACGCGTAGGGTCTGTAGTCCACCCCAGCCCCTCTGCCGAGCCCACTGTCCACGCCCAGGTGGGTGTTTGCAGCCCACGGCTTGAGCGTTTCATTTACACCCCTGGGGGCATAAGACTCTTCCTGGGGTCACATGCCCTCCACCTTTAATCAGGCGTCACCTGGCAGCTTCTGGCATCGGAGAGAAGACAGGCGATCTCCTCCTCAGGTGTGAGCCTTTGGTCCCCAACAAGGGCATCCTTTTGTGCTAGGAACAACTGGTGACCGTGATGAGCAGGACAAGAGATAGAGAGATGGAACCTCCATGTTCTGAGAGTCAAGAACAAGCCTCCCAGTGTTCTAAAGACAGATCTCAATACGCGTTGGTCGACTGACTGAAAGACGAGGATTAGCACTGGCTCCAGCAAGGGGAGAAGCTCCACGGCCTCCACAGGCTGATCTCAGGAGGAGAGCCGTGAAGCTTCACTCGGGGAAATTGAGGCTCCAAGGGAGGAAATTATGAGCTGAGCACCACGGTGCTGGGCGCTGACTCGGAACCAGGCTAATGACCTCCGAGATGCTTGACCCAGAGTTACATCACTCAACAGACCGAGCGGGAGGAAGCATGGACCCACAGTGGCGCCAAGATTGCGTGGGGGAGTCCTCTTCCTCCGTCCCTCTGTAGTGACCACCCTGCTGCCCTCGTCCCATTGCTGCTCTCTGTTGCTTGCAGAAAATCTCATCCGAGTCAATGAGAAAAGTCCTGTTGGGATTTACGTTGCATCTACGGGTCACTTTGGGAAATATTAACATCTCTGTGACAGTTTGTCCTTCCATCCAAGATCGTGGTGTATCTCTCCATTGATTTAGGACTCTTCAACAGTAGACCCTAACGGCACACCCAATGATGCTCACAGCTGCATTATTCCCGACAGCTAGAAGGCGGGGGCCACCCGTGTGTCCGTGGGCAGATGAATGGAAGCCAAACGTGGTATAGTCATACAATAAAACCTTCTTCAGCCTCAAAAAGGAAGGGCATTCTGACACAGGTTGAGATGTGGATGAAACTTGGGGACATTAGGCTAAGTGGGATAAGTCAATTACAAAAAGACAAATAAAAACTGTGTGATTTCACTTATATGAGATACCCAGAGGAGTCAAATTCACAGAGATGGAAAGTAGACCTGCGGTTGCCAGGGGCTGTGGTAGGGGATGGGAATTATTGTCTGATGGGTATAGAGCTTCAGTTTTTCAAAATGAAAAGAGTTCTGGAGCTGGGTGGTGGTGATAGTTGCAGAAAAATATGAATATACTTAATACCACTGAACTGTAACTTACAGATAGTAATATTTAAGATGATACATTTTGTTACATGTATTTTACCATGATAAAAATGGGAAATAATCCCAAGAATGGATTAGAGTTTCCCTTTTTAGAATTCTTGCACCTCTTTTGATAGATTTGTTTTTAGAGATTATGAAAATGGTGACTTTCACTAGATTTTTTAGTTATTTGCTGATGGTATATAAAAATTCAACAGACTTTTGTATATTAATGCTTTATCTAGCAACCTTCCAAACCTATATTATTTTAAATAATTGGTATGTATTAAATAGTTATTTCTAAGTAAATGCTCACATTATACTCAAATGATGACAGGTTTTTTTTTTTTTAAACTCCTTTCCAAATCTTATCCTTTGAGTTTCTTTTTCTTTTTCTTATACTCATTAAGACTTCCAATACAATATTAAATAGAAGTGGAAACAGTGCTCTGTCTTGGCTTTTTTTTTTTTTTTTAATAAAGGATGCTTCTAATCATCCATTTAGGATAATATTTCATCTAGGTTTTATTTTTATAACTGTGCTTTACCTAATAAAGAACATTTTTTTCTATTACTTTTTAATAAGAGGGTTTTCTTTACATAATGAATTAATGTTGAATTTTTTGTGCTGATTAAGATGATCATACAATTTCTCTGTTTTAGTCTATCCAAGTGGTAAATTACAATTGTGGATTTTCTATTAATAAACAAAACTTGAATTCCTGTTGTAAGCCCAGCTTGGTTGTAATGTAGTGTCTACTGTACACCCAGTGGATGTGATTTGCTAGTTTTCAAAGCTATATTCAAGTTTACATTTTCTTTTCTTGTCGTGATTTTGGTCTGGTGTTGACATCAGTGCTATGGTGACTTCAAAACAGGATGTGTCGGGTTTCCTCTTTTCCTAATTTTTGGGAAGATCTTGTTAAAACTGGGCTGATCAATTGCTTGAAATTTTACACGTAAGATACTCCATACCTGCTGCTTTTGTTGTCATAAAATTTCTTTTATGGTTCTGATTTCATGATTGTTTCCACAAATTCTTTTTTTTTTTTTTTGAGACAGAGTTTCACTTTATTGCCCAGGCTAGAGTGAGTGCCGTGGCGTCAGCCTAGCTCACAGCAACCTCAAACTCCTAGGCTCAAGCAATCCTACTGCCTCAGCCTCCCAAGTAGCTGGGACTACAGGCATGTGCCACCATGCCCGGCTAATTTTTTCTATATATATTTTAGTTGGCCAATTAATTTCTTTCTATTTATAGTAGAGATGGGGTCTCGCTCTTGCTCAGGCTGGTCTCGAACTCCTGAGCTCAAACGATCCGCCCACCTCAGCCTCCCAGAGAGCTAGGATTACAGGCTTGAGCCACCGCGCCCGGCCTGTTTCCACAAATTCTTATGATTTTTTTTAGAGTCAACTTTCTTCCTTTTCTTTCTTGACAGGGTCTCTGTTGCCCGGGCTAGAGTGCTATGGCATCATCGTAGCTCAGTGCAGCCTCAAACTCCTGGGCTCAAGCAATCCTCCCACCTCAGCCTCCCAAGTAGCTAGGACTACAAACATGTGCCACCACGCCCGGCTAATTTTTCTATTTTTAGCGGAGGTGGAGTCTCACTCTTGCTCAGGCTGGTGTCCAACTCCCGACCTCAAGCAGTCCTCCCACCTCAGCCTCCTAGAGTGCTAGGATTGCAGGTGTGAGCTACTGCACATGGCTATGGAGTGTTTTTTGATGAGGGTAAGTTTTAAATTTTGAGAAAATCTAGTTAATAAAAATATTTTTAAAAATGAATTGTGCTACCTTTTGGCTGGTATTGCCTGTGATTTCTTTTCCCATTCTTTTGCTTTCAACTTTTTCTCTTTTGTAAACAGCATCTATCTGGATTTTTTTTTTTTTTTTTTTTGACACAAGTACCTCTTTATTGTAGAATAAAGCAGGTCTGTTTCTGTGAGTGGAGAGAGAGACAGACTGACTGGCTGACTCAGTGTCCTATCTGGAGTTTTTATATTCACCATCAATATTTTATTTTAACTGGTAAATTCATTCCTGTGTGTTTATTGGAATCATTGATATGCTCAGACTTGTTCCTACTATCTTAATTTATTATTTTACATGATTCAATTACTTTCTGTGTTTTTTCCCCTTTCTTACCTTTCTAGAATAGATATGTACATGTAACCTCAATAAGATAAGATGTTCATTGATATCATCGAGACCGTTAATTCTGGGTTATCGTGGATACATTTTCTCTTTTCCTTTGGTCTTATCTATTTTTAAAAGATAACAGTAACCTTTACCATGCTATTTGGTTTCTTTCGCTGAATATCTCTTTTGCAACATTTTCTGTAACTGTCTTTCCTTTTATGTAAGAGCTTTATCTAAACTGTTTCAAAGAGTGTCAGAGATTGGAGATGTGCTAAGCCTGAGAATGCATTTATGTTGCCCTCTTCCTTGAATGGCAGTTTTCTTGGATAGAATGTTCTAGGTTCTAAGTTATTTTATTCACCATTTTAAAATATCACTTCATTATCAACTTGCATCTGCTGTTGCAGTTGAAAAACCTGATAGAACCTGCTGCTTCATGCTGTTTCAAATGACTGGTGATTTCTAGGCCGGGCACGGTGGCTCAAGCCTGTAATCCTAGCTCTCTGGGAGGCCGAGGTGGGCAGATCGTTTGAGCTCAGGAGTTCCAGACCAGCCTGAGCAAGAGCGAGACCCCATCTCTACTATAAAATAGAAAGAAATTAATTGGCCAACTAAAATATATATAGAAAAAATTAGCCGGGCATGGTGGTGCATGCCTGTAGTCCCAGCTACTTGGGAGGCTGAGGCAGTAGGATTGCTTGAGCCCAGGAGTGTGAGGTTGCTGTGAGCTAGGCTGACGCCACGGCACTCACTCTAGCCTGGGCAATAAAGTGAGACTCTGTCTCAAAAAAAAAAAAAAAAAAGACAAATGACTGGTGATTTCTCAAAATGTTAGATAAAGATGGGATCCAGTCCTCACTCTGCCACCATAGCCACAGCCTGCCTCTCTTTAGAAGGTTGCACGCTATTTTATTCATTGTTTACTTTTATTGGTTTATTATTATTATTATTATTAGAGATGGGTCTCACTATGTTGCCCAGACTGGTTGCGAAGTGGTCCTTAAGTGATCCTCCCGCCTCGGCCTCCCAGAGTGCTGGGATTACAGGCATCAGTCACCTCACCTGGCCTTGTTATCATATTTTAGGCCCTGTGACAAGGATTCAGGGGTGAGTAGGCAGCACAGGTGTCGGTGGGAGGTGAAGTGTGACAGGGAAGGGGCAGCAGCTGGTGTGTGCCATGAAGCCTGTCTCCACTCTGGGCAGCTGGAGTCTGATCCTGCTGGGAGCTCCGAGGGCTGGGGCATTTATCCACCGGCTTCTGTGGACGGCTGGAGCTCCCAGGAAACCCCAGCCTGCTCTGGGCCGGAGCAGAGCTGGCAAAGGGATGTAGGCGCTGGCTCGGAGGTGGAGCCCAGAAATGTATGTGTGTCGGGGGGGGGGGTGGCTCCATGGGGACCTGCTCCGGGCACCGAACACTCTTCATCCCATTGAAGCACGTGGCTTTCTGACTTTGCCTCGGTTTGGGACAACAGAAAAGAAGGGGCCACATTTGTCCTGTCTGGAGAGCAGGAGATGAGGGTGGAGCTGGCTGCTTCCTGCAGATGTGGAGACATCTTCGCTGGAGAACAAGGACCCGAGGTTCCCGGTGGAGCAAACTGTGGGTGCGAGTGTCACAGCGCGAGCTTGCAGGCCACTCGGCATTCAAGGGGGCAGGGTCTCAGAGTCTAAGCGAAGAGTCTTGACTTCATTCTGCTGCCAGCGGTTTGTCGGCCTGAGCTAGGTATCAGAAATACCCAGGGGGCTTTTGAGAAAAGCTGGTACGCTTGTTCATAGACGAGGCACCTGAGAAGCATATGAAAACCGGTCACCTTCCTTGGTCATTGGGGACATGCTATTTAAAATATGGATGGGGGCTGGGCGCGGTGGCTCACGCCTGTAACCCTAGCACTCTGGGAGGCCGAGGCAGGAGGATCACTCAAGGTCAGGAGTTCAAAACCAGCCTGAGCAAGAGAGAGACCCCATCTCTACTATAAATAGAAAGAAATTAATTGGCCAACTAATATATATAGAAAAAAATTAGCTGGGCATGGTGGCGCATGCCTGTAATCCCAGGTACTCGGGAGGCTGAGGCAGGAGGATTGCTTCAGCCCAGGTGTTTGAGGTTGCTGTGAGCTAGGCTGCCGCCATGGCACTCACTCTAGCCTAGGCAACAAAGCGAGACTCTGTCTCAAAAAATAAAATAAAATAAAATAAAATAAGCATGGGGGCCAGGCACGGTGGCTCACACCTGTAATCCTAGCACTCCGGGAGGCCGAGGCAGGAGGATCGCTGAAGGTCAGGAGTACAAAACCAGCCTGAGCAAGAGCGAGACGCCCCCCCCGGCCCCATCTCTACTGAAAATAGAAGGAAATTAATTGGCCAACTAAAAATACATAGAAAAATTAGCCGGGCATGGTGGCACATGCCTGTAGTCCCAGCTACTCAGGAGGCTGAGGCAGGAGGATCGCTTGAACCCAGGAGTTTGAGGTTGCTGTGAGCTAGGCTGACGCCACGGCACTCTAGCCCGGGCAACAGAGTGAAAAAAAATATGAGCCTTTTGATGTATATATATATATATAAAAGTGGGTCTGGTTCCTGTCGTGCCCTGTCCCAGGGACACAGCCGTTCCCAGAGGCCGAGAAACAGCGACCGGCACCCCCACCCCGCAGAGACACTAACAACACCCTTTTCCGATCCTGATCCAGGCCCGTTGTGAAAACTGTCCAAGATTGGGAAAAGCTGAAAGGGTTTTATGGTGACGTCCCTAAACCTGACCCCTCAGCCCCACAAGCACCAAGCCGTTTACCGATGAGCTGAATCCACACAACACGGACGTCATCCTGCTCAGGAGCACACTGCGGTGGGCTTCAGCGTAGCAGCCACAGCCTGCGTGTTTGAGGACACTTCTGTCACCCTCAAGAGAACATCCAGCGCCCACGGCCCACCCCTCCCTGTGTCGGCGAGACTCCCTCCGGGGGAAGGCCCAGGGCCCTGGGGCAGGATGTCATTGCAGTGGCTTAGGCTCCAGCCCCCTCTCCTTCCTCAGCCCCGACCATCCTGAGTCCTGTCGCCAAGTGTCCCAGATCCCCTGTCCCCCCTGGGAATAGTAAGGAGCACTGACTACCTGAAACCCGTCCCCGGGCTACATCTGGGAGGAGGGTTGTGTGCCGCCTGCAGGTGCCGGCTCCTCCAGAGACCAGGAGCCTCTGTCCACACAGCCCCAGGCCGCACGGCGGGCAGGGCCCTGCTGGGAGACCCGCGCCGAACTCGGGTCCAGCCATCGCCGGAATCCTGCCCTGCCCGGGACTCAGGGCGGACACAGCCCGAGTGCAGCGTCTCTGCTTCATTTAAGTGAATTAAAGAGTGACGGAGTGAACTGGCAGCCGGGCGGATGGAAAAGTGCCTGGATACGTCTGATCACCGGCAGGGCTGGAGGAGCAGGCAGGAGAGAGAGACCGGCAGGTCCTGGATGGGTGGGGAACGTGTCCGGGGACAGTCAGGGTCTCGGGCTCTTCCGGGACAGGGGCTCTGGGCTGTGGTGGTGTGCGAGGCAGTGGCCCCACCTGGGAAGAAGGACGGGCGGGCACTCCAGGGTTGGGTTGCCCCATCCTCAATCCCGTCCCCATCAGCTGCTCCTCCTGGGGTAGGAGGGGACCCTTTATCAGTCCGGGGACTCCCCAGCCCACGCGTGATAGGATTTGGAAAGGGCCCTAGAGTGACCTAACAGTGACCATGACGGCGTTAGTGTGACTGCATGGCGCTTCACCCCCTTCCCAGGTGGGCTTTCTCAGAGGCAGCTCCGGTATGCAGGTGGCATTTTGAGGACACCTGTGGATCGTTTGGTAACATCCCACAGCTCCCAAGTGCCCTCCCCTGGACTGGGCCAATAAAAGGAAACAATCCCAGAAGTCAGAGTGGGTGAGTTGGTGGGCAGGTGAGTGTCTCTGTCTCTGGCCACTCGTGGAGACAGACCTGCTTTATTCTACAGTAAAGAGCTGCTCGTGTGAAACTGCTCCTGCCTGAGGTTACTCCGTCGTGTTGGTCCTGCTGGTGATTTGTCCAAGCAAGGAGCCAGAGGACCTGGATAATGGTCTGGACTTGACACTTTGGTCTCTCTGGTCATTCTTCTGCCAAGAGCACCCCAAAAAGCCAGGAGAGGGTCCCACTCTGATGGGTGGGTGGGTGGCAGGGTGGCTGGCTGGCTGGATGAGTGGGTGGGTGGCGGGTTGAATGGGTGAGTGGCTGGGGGGTGGGTGGCTAGGTGGGAGTATGGGTATATGGGCGAATGGGTGGGTGGGTGGCTGGCTGGGCGAATGGGTGGGTGGCTGGGTGGATGGATGGATG
>VSMD01080570.1:0-39269 GCA_008750895.1 Mirza zaza
AAAAATACATCTTTCGAGACCCCATCTCTACTATAAATAGAAAGAAATTAATTGGCCAACTAATATATATAGAAAAAAATTAGCCGAGCATGGTGGCACATGCCTGTAGTCCCAGCTACTTGGGAGGCTGAGGCTGAGGCAGCAGGATTGCTTGAGCCCAGGAGTTTGAGGTTGCTGTGAGCTAGGCTGACGCCACGGAACTCACTCTAGCCTGGGCAATAAAGTGAGACTCTGTCTCAAAAAAAAAAAAAAAAACAACATCTTTAAGGATAACACAGTCTGGGTGCAGTGGCTCACGCCTCTGAGCTCGAGACCAGCCTGAGCAAGAGCAAGACTTCGTTTCTAGTAAAAACAGATAGAAAAATTAGCTGGGTATGACGGTGCATGCCTGTAGTCCCAGCTACTCAGGAGGCTGAGGCAGGAGAATTGCTTGAGCCCAGGAGTCTGAGGTTGCAGTGAGCTATGATGATGCCACTGCACTCTACCCAGATAGAAACTCTCAAAAAAAAAAAGAGATAAGACAACTAAGTAACAGGATTCTTTCTATAACAACAGTTTAACGTTCTCCCCCCCAACTTCTTAAAGCCACAGAATCCTTTTCTTACATGGCTGGCTGTTCATCCTTTAGGTGTTCATTCCCAGGTTACCTCCTACAAAAGCCTTTCCCTGACCAAAGTATAAATTCTGCCTATTTTCCTGACATTATTGTTTCCAGTCACTATTTATTTCCTTTATAGCTGTGTCCCGGTAAGAGTCCATAGCCTGTTAGGAAAACAGGGCCAAGCATTACTGCCAGAGCTCCACCTCCCCCATTCCATCTCCACCCCCAGTGGAAGAATTGTCTTCCATGAAACTGGTCCCTGGTGCCAAAAATGTTGGGGACTGCTGCTTTATAGCACAAATCACATTATGAAATTATCCTGTTTATATACTTTATATTGTCTATTTCTTCCACCAGGAGAGAAACTCCCTGAGCACTAGGATCTGGCCTATAGGCATGCTGCAGATATAATTCTGTAATCACAAGTGTCTGGGGTCTCTCAGTAGACTCTAAAATAAAATAAATTCATGAAGTCCAATATTTAAAATGAGAATCACTGTTACTACAACAAGGGTAACAGGATTAAGAATCAACTCCTAGTCCAGTCATGTTCTTGGAACCTCTGGGCTCCATATTGCATCATTTACAAAGGAATGATACAGAGAATCTCTAAAGATTAGGTGTCAAAAACCTTGAGCAGTGATAAATCCTATGTGTCCTATGCAGGTATACAATTCACACATTAAATGTAACTATTATAACACAGAAAAAAAATTTTAAGAAAACACAATATACCTGCAACACTCACTGAAACTAAATCACTTGATATTAATAAAAAGTATTACTCTAGCCTCCATTCTATTACTTACATCACATAAAATAAGCTGGACTAGTGCTTTCCCAAAAAAATATGTGGTATTAAAGAGAGGATAAAGGCCAGGCGCGATGGCTCATGCCTGTAACCCTAGCACTCTGGGAGGCCGAGGTGGGCAGATCACTCCAGGTAAGGAGTTCAAAACCAGCCTGAGCAAGAGCAAGACCCTGTCTCTACTAAAAAATAGGAAGATATTAATTGGACAACTAAAAATATATAGGAAAAAAAATCAGCCGGGCATGGTGGCACATGCTTGTAGTCCCAGCTACTCAAGAGGCTGAGGCAGAAGAATTGCTCGAGCCCAGGAGTTTGAGGTTGCTGCGAGCTAGGCTGAGGCCAGGGCATTCTAGCCCGGGCAACAGAGTGAGACTGTCTCAGACCAAAAAAAAAAGAGAATAAAAGGTAGCATACTACAGCAGTTACCTCAAGGAGTAAGTTTTCTCTTACAGATAAGACATTTTCAATACTGCTTGTGTGTGTCTCAGTGCACACATGTGCACATAAAACAATATTCTAAAATTCCATCTGTTTCTGCTTAGTCATTTCACTTTTTGTATTGAGGCAACCAGGCAGGGATGAATTTTTAGATGTAGTTATTGACAATCTAACATGGGACACTTTCTGTCTAGGTTTTCCTGATGTGTGAAATCTTTTTTTTATCAAAGGGAAAAAAGTAAACATTTCCCACAATGCCTAAATCAACTTTATACGCTGAGCAAATGCAAATGTTACTATTAAAAAGTACTTAATGTACTTTAAAAATAAAAATAGAAGCTCAGAATGATTAATGGAAGGAAAGCTCCAACAATCATATTTGCTGGTGATGCTTAATCTACATACCAATTTTATGACATGTTTTATTTTAGACATCTCTCTTTATTCTCCCTTTCATTTCAATCTTTCCATTCCCCACCACCCTCCATTCTTCTCTAATCACAGTTCTAGCCGGACTTAGTTTGTATAGGTTTACTAAAGAACTGTTTCAAACTTTCAAATATTAATTCCTGTAATGTCTGATCTGTTCTAGAAACAGATTTAACCATAAAAGTAACTAACTGCGAAATCTTGTCAAAGATAACAATGACCATAGAATGAATAATTAAGAGAATTCACAACTATATATATATATATATATCTTAGCCCAGGAACAAAGGTTGAATACTGAAAAACTTGCATGCATATAATTCTTGAATGTTAGTTTTTAAAAATATGCTATCAATAGATTGAGTACTTGATAAAAATAACTATAGGAACTGATAAATGTTTCCTTAATGTGAGAAAGAAGGTAAAGTTCCAATAGGGATGATTTTTATAAAATGATCATTTACTACCACGCAATACTTTTTAACACCGAGAAAGACATTCTCAGTAAGTCATTTTTACCATTATTTTTAAAAATTGCAATACTATTTTGTCTGATTTTCTAAAATAAAGAACAGATATTAACATAATCAGAAGGCACAGAAAAACTTAACTTTTTCTTTTTTCCTTTTTAGAGAAGGGCTCTTGCTCGGGCTGGTCTTATACTCCTGAGCTCAAGTTGTCCTCCCACCTCAGCCTCCTAGAATGCTAGGATTATAGGTGTGGGCCAACACCCAGCCTCAGAAAAACATTAAGAAAGATTACAGCCTCATCCCTACACCTACAGATCATACCTGAAGTGAGAATTACATTACTTTGTGGATTTTTCTGTTTAATGTCCAGGAACATCTTTATTCACTAATAAATGTGGTTCTACATTATCTTTTATTTTTTTTTTTTTTTTGAGACAGAGTCTCACTTTGTTGTCCAGGCTACAGTGAGTGCCGTGGCGTCAGCCTAGCTCACAGCAACTTCAAATTCCTGGGCTCGAGGGATCCTACTGCCTCAGTCTCCCAAGTAGCTGGGACTATAGGCATGCGCCACCATGCCTAGCTAATTTTTTCTATATATATTAGTTGGCTAACTAATTTCTTTCTATTTTATAGTATAGACGGGGTCTTGCTCTTGCTCAGGCTGGTTTCGAACTCCTGACTTTGAGAGTGTTCTGCCCGCCTAGGCCTCCCAGAGTGCTAGGATTATAGCTTGAGCCACTGCGCCTGGCCTACATTATCATTTTTAATGGTAACATTACATCACGAGTGCATGCATATCCTATATGTAATCACAGGGACATGTGTGTTCTCTATTTACTGTTTATCCGGGTGTTAGAATTCCTAACCCATAGTAAAAGAAATCAGCAATGTCTAATACTGAAAGAATCATATGAAAGATATCTTAAGAGACCTATTTCCAACTTGACTTTTTAAGATATTCATTCAATGACTGGAATGTTACATTCCAGTTAAATGTTACGTTCCAAAAAAAGTTACATATTTTTTACAAATAACTAAGTAAATCCACAGTTGATACCGAGAATCACATTAAAAGCAGACTTTCAGAACGATGAGCACACGAGAACATATTTCTATACTTGCCCTCTATAACACCCATCAAAATTTAAAAAGCCAAAAAGAAAATGTAATCAAATCCAACAAGGGAATAAACAACCCCAACCAAAACTGGCACTAACAAATGATACCGAGAGAGAATTAATCCCATTCTAAAGTGCAGGAAAGTGCTAAACTCCACTTCCCCTGTAAGTCTATATTATGTTGAAAACTTAAGGCATGCAGAAGAGGGGTGAGAGAAGGGTCACTTGTCCCAATAAATTCACCTGTTTTGGGGCGCAATGAAGTAGAGAACTTCCTGAATCAAAGAAGAACCCTGCCACTCTAACACCTTTGTCTGGACCTTCAGATATGATCCCTGAAAAGAGAATTCATCAAATTACAGTGAAAGTTCAGACAAAAGATAACCTCCAACTTTACTGTTCTCCTCCAAATACATGTCTTTCACACCTCTGTCCCCTGATCTGAACTGATAATAAACCACCAAATTTTAAGTGTACAATTAAAATAGTATCCAGGAGAACAAGCAGCAGAATCAAAGAGAATCTAATCATACTGTGCATACACCCTCCCCAACAGAATGATTTTACTCAAGATGAAAGCCAGACATGAATGATAAAGCCAACACATGGAAAATTGAAGGTCCTGAAATGAAAAAACAGGGAGGACACTCAAGGGGATAGTAAAGGAAAATCTCAATTTGCAGATTGAAAGGCAATACCAAGTACCAGGAAAAATTAATTAAAAAAACCAATAAAAACTTGACACACATCCTCATATCCTGATGAAGTTACAGAATTTTACTCATAAAGAAAGAATTCTAAAAGCAGCCAAGCAGAAGCATGTCACTTAAAAAACAAAACCAGGTTGACTTCAGACTTTCCCACAGTAGCACTAAATGCCAGAAGACAAAGAAGCAGTATCTGTGCTAAGAGAAAAAGATGGACGTGACGAAGAGAATTATTTTTCAATCCAGGATGTCATTCATGAGTAAAAGCAATAGAAAGACATTCTCAGATATTTAAGAATTCAAAAACCAAAGCATTCAAAACTAGAGGGAGAGGGAATTATATAGAACACTGACAATCAAACAACAATTTTGCAAAAGGAGTAGCTATACTTTGAGGACTAGCCATATACAACGAATCCAACTAAACTCTTTTGCTTACAATCTGGGATCGACAGCCATTCTGATTACCATGTGCTTATTTTAATAACTGTTACTTTGTTTTGTGTCAAATGACTTACATAATATAGTAAATATGAATTTACTCAAAATATATTCTTTAAACTTTCCCTTTGTTGTACTTTATTTTACAAAAGCTGCTGCCAATATCTGCCCCACCCCACCCCCAGCATGCACAGGCATGTGCCCTCCCAGTACTCATTCAACAAATATTTAATTTATTGAAAATTTACTATATGCCAAAGCTGGTAAGACATCAACGGAATAACAAAAATTATTCTTCCCTGGAGCTTTAATTTTCCAAACTTAACCATGTATCAAGAGAAACTGAGATGCTTTTTAAACATTGAGATTCCTAGTCCCATACCACCACTTTTAATAATCCTTATTTTTAAAGATTTTTAAAACGGTTAACTTCCCAGGTGATACTGAAAGCCAGCCAGGTTTAGGAACTACAAGTCTGCTACAGCTACAACATATACTACAACCTCTTTAAGTCTCCTAAATCGTCAAAGACAGATTAAGTAACATCCAGTAATGTACCGTTTTTCTTTAAATGGAAGTACAAGTAGGTAAGAAACTTTGCTATAAATTTCAGATTCTAGATTATACATTACTTTTTGAACACTGCTTAATCGTTTAATAATTTTTAAATGTCTTAAAAACACAAAGTGGCAGCAAAATGTACCTCTGAAAATATAGTTCAAGATTTTCACAGGTTAAATTACCTTAAAAATATGGAACAAATAGTGTATTTGTTCTGCAGTATGAACTGACCAAATATTAAAGTACAGGTTATCCAGAAGTGTTTATATTTTATAAGCAAAATGAAAAGCAAATGTGGTACATTTATTATTACTCCACATTAGATACAAATGTTAAAACTTTTAATTAGCATCCTTTTAAGTAAACTCCTTTCCTTAAAAAAAATTCAGGTATGTGAATAATGACCTAATGAATATGTTTAGGGACAGGAGAACAAAGACAATTCTGACAACAGTCAGAATTTATAATAATATGGTCTGACAATTGACCACAATAAGTGAAGATTTTCCCACTTGTAATTGTCATTAAAACGCTAAGCAGCTAACTTACCATACGATCTAGCAATTGCACTGTTAGGAATTTATCACAGAGATAAGAAAAATGATGTTTACACAAGAATCTCCACATGAATATCATAATAGCTACATTGCTAACAGCCAAAAACCAGAAACAATTTACATTTCCTCCAGTGGTGTATGGTTAAACAAATTATGGTACATCCATACCATGGAATACTACTCAGCAATAAAATAGGAACACATAACCACTTGAATACTTCTCAAGAGAATCATGCTGAATGAAAAAAGCCAACCTCAAAATAGTAATACTATGTGATTCCACTTATATGTAACATTCTTAAAATGACAAAATTATAGAGATTGAGAACAGATTAGTGGTTGCTGGGGGTTTGGGAAGGGTGAGGGGAAGAACATGGCTGTGCTACAGAAGCATATCATAAAAGACTCGTGATGAATCTGCTCTAGTCATGGCCACATTAATCTAATTGTCCAATAAAATTGCATGGAACTAAAGACAAAGTGCATGTAAAACTGGTGAAATCTGAACAGGGTCGGTGGACTGTATCAATGGCAATTTGGAGGTTGTGATAGTGTATTATAGTTAGGCAAGATGTTACTATTGTGGCAAACTGGATAAAGGGTGTATACCTGATCTCTCTGCATTATTTTTTACAATTGCAGGTAAATCTATAAATTACCTCAAATAATGAGTTTTGTTAAAAAAAAGTTAACTCCCTAAAATCAAACGGCGAAGATTTAAACCCTATTGTGACTGTTACCTCTGTTCTCAGGCCTTTTAACAAGTACAGGTGGCATGATTTTGTTCTCTCATTGCCCCTAATCATAAAGATAATTCTTGCTGGACATGCTCTTTTGTCATTGCTTCTCACTATCCCCACTAACATTCCTTAATCTCCGCTGATTTTTAGGCATTCCTACTAACTCATCTAACTGCCATGGCTCTTATCTCTGTCTTTTTACTCTTACTCCATCTTTGCTACTTCAGTCAGCATCAAAATTTCATTCAAAAAAATCATCTTGCCTTCCAGCTACAATCCTGTTATCAGCCATTCATGTCGAAAAGGACATTTTCCTTTCACATTGTTCACGCTCACCAATGTTTCTTTTACTTCTGGATTTGACGCCATTTCAGAAAACAAGCCTCTATTAAAGTGTTTTTACTGTAATTCTCCCTTAAAAAATATAGTATACTGAGTCTCCTGTTGCTATCATTAAATTGCCATAAATTTGGAAATGGTGAAGAACCAAAAAGACTAAAAACTTCAGGTCAAGACACACTGAAATTTCCAAATTTATCTGATTGGTAAATATTAAACATAGCATTGTAAAAGTTAAATTTTAACAAAATTTTTTTTAAAAAGCAAATTAAATAACAGACTTTGTGCAAAGTCCAAACAGATTTTTTACTCAAATTATAAAGCAAAAAAAGGGAAATAAAACTTTTTCAACAAATTGTACATGCTAGTAATTGGTACAGATTTTAGACACACTGTTTCATTTACCCCTCAAGGAATTCCTTGAGGAGAGTAGTAAAAATGTTTTCACAGTTCAAAACACAGAACATTTTTAAAAAATGAGGCTGGACGTAGTGGCTCATTCCAGTTAATCCTAGCACTCTGAGAGGCCAAGGTAGGAGGACTGGTTGAGGCCAGCAGTTCAAGACCAACCCAGGCAACAAAAGTTTTATAAACTTTTATAAAACCAGCTGAGTATGGTGGTGCATGCCTGTAGTCCCAGCTACTCAGTAGCCCAATAGAGGTCAAGGTTGCAGTGAGCTATGATTGCACCACTGCACTACAGTCTGGGCGACAGTGAAACTCTGTCTCAAAAAGCCCCAGGCCACAGAGTTATAATAAGTGGAATACATACACAGGTTAGAGTTTTTGCTCTAATACTAACTTTTGTTATTTTCATTGTATCATACTGCCATTTATACCACATCTGATATTTGACTACAGGATAGCCAAAATGTAATTAGTGGAACCTCTTTCAAAAAGGCATAGAATGAAATGCCTATTATTAATTTTTTCTAACTTTATCTCCCAAATGTTTACAAAGTATATTCAAATTCAAAAACTATAAACATTATTTACTCATTAAAATTATATTATTCAGTGTCTTCTATGTGCAAAGACTACATGTGCCAAACCAAAAATCATGCTATAAAAGGTCTTAGCAATTATCGATCAGTATTAAGAAAATTAAAATTTAAATCAAATTTTCAAATAAAGTCAAACAAGGAAACAGGAAAACCACTTAGAAAATCTATTAGAAAAATGAACTCACTTCAACTGCCTGCAGCTTATCATGTATCATAATTAGTTTCTCTCTCTCTGTCCCCTCATCTTTACCCCTTTACCCTTCCCACTCAAAGACTCTGCAGGTGTAGAAGAGGAACCTATAGTAACATACAACCTACCCCCCACCATTCCACCTAGTGAAAAAACTTAAAAGTTCCATGATTCTTGCCCCTTCCCCAGTCAAAATACCATTAAAATACAAACACTCCCTAATGTAAACTGTTTTAAATCACCTTAAAAAAAAATCTTTTAAGTGTTAACTTTTCATCTTGGGTTAAATTTTTGTCAAAGGAAAATCTATAAAAATGCATTTTGATAAACCCAAAATAAAAACAAAAAGTCAAATTCATAGGAATGACAAATCCCCAAAATAGGAAAGGGTCAGAGGGTAGTATGCTTAAGAAAGGGTAGCACATAGGAGTTTCCTTTATTTTAATGTTTTATGTCTTAAACTGAGTAGGGAGTACACAATTCTGGAGCACTACAGCAGATCATCACCTTGGTATTACCATCTTATAACTTTGACTTCTATCATTTCATATTAAAAGAATAGAAGCTAAAATATTTTGAACAGTGGTTTTGAAAACCATTAAAAAAGATCCCAAAACAAAATCGTGCCCAGGATATATGAAACACATAGAAGTGGAACTGGTCTCTCTTCCCCTGCTCCTAATAGTGGCCCACAAGGTACTTCTGCAGAAAACCCACAGCACCAAAGGCTGCAGTTTGAGAGGAGATACATGCACTTAGCAACTACAGCTTCAAATAAACCTTCCCATGTTTAAGTTAAAAAATGGTGCCACAGCAATATCCCCAGATGTAATTAAGCAAATAAGCAACAGTATATAAACTACAATAGTAATAAGCTGCCTTCTTACCAATGAACTGTTAACACTCCAAATTAACAGCAACACTTTAAATTTGAAGACTAAATCTCAACAATATTCCAGCAACTGCCCCCCTCATTTTTATCTCTAATGGATCAGTTTCATTAGCACACCAATATGCTGCAGTAGCTGTGATCTTTAAAACAAAAATGAAAAAAGAAAAAGAATCCTTTCCTTTAATCCCAATGCTACTTGAGCCACAGCCTTATTCTCTATTCTTTTACAGCAAAACTCCTATAAAGAGTGTGTTATATTCACTGTCTTGGCCTCCTACGCTCTTAAATCCTATCCCAAGTCCACCACCATTTGTGCTTTCATCAAGGTCAATGCCCTTGGTGTTGCCAATTCTCAGTTCTCACATTATCCAACCCACTGGCAGACCTAGACAGAGTGATCATTCACATATTCTTGAAACACTTTATTTGGCTTCTAATAGACACTCTCTCTAGGTGCTTTTCCTACTGCACTGGCCACTCCTTCTCAGTCTCCGTTGCTAGTCTCTTCTTATATCCTTCATTTCTAAACATCGTAACAGGGATCAACCCTCAGCCCACTCTTTCCGTTCTCTGTCTACATCAGGGGTGGGCAAACTTCCTGCTATATTTACAAGAGGCCTGTGGCTGGTCTTTACAAAAGTCTGCAGGGCTGCAGTCTTAACTCACTTTCTACAGAGTCTGAGTGGAATCCAGTCTTAGGGTTTTAAACTCTATGTAAATGCTGATGACTTCAGCCCAAATCTCTGCCAGCAACTCTAGACCTACTCATTTGCTTACTCAGTATCTTCATTAGGTGCCTAATCAGAATCTCAGATGTAAGACAAGCCAAAAAACAAAACTCCTGATTCTCCTCACACCACATTTTGTTCTACACAATCTTCTTCATTTCAATAAATGACAACTCCAATTTACAACTGCTTAGGCTGAAAAATCTTCATTCTTAACTTCCAGTTCATCAGTTGATTCATTCAAAATATATCCAGTATTACACCACTTCTATTGCTATCTATCGCCCTAATTCAAGTCACCACTCTCGCTTTTGACTTATAATAAAGTGACTTATAATAATCACGTCAATAATCTCATAAGTGATTTCCCAGCTTCTCTGTTCCTTTTATTCAAGTAAATTAAGTCACTCATTGACCTCCAAAGATCCTCTACAAAGGAAAAACCTAAAACCTTTCAAAAGCCTACAAGGCCCTACGTGATCTGGCCCTCGTTAACTCACTGAGCTCATCTTCTATTACTTTCCCATTCCAAAAACACTGGTGGCTATCTTCTTGTTCAAACACAAACTCTCACCAGAAAGCCTTGACATTTACTGTTCTCTGCCCAGAACACACTTGCTCTCTCCCTCATACACAAGCCCAACTTCCTCATTTCTATACAGAATGGCAACTCCTACTTTCCAAGCATACCCTATTTCCCTTACTTGGCTTTATTTTTCTACAAGGCAGCACTTATCTCCGCCTCATATATTAATAGTGTATTACTGTCTATCTCTCCCAAAAGAACATCACATTTCCTTTTTTTTAAATACCAAGTTTCTTGAGGGCAGAGATTTAACTGTCTTCTTGCCTTCAATACCCACGGTACTTGTAGCATGCAGTAGGCTGCTCAACATATTTGTGCGTGCTTCATCAGTATCTCTCAGAAAATATTATGCTCTTCCTAACATTTTATCATACATATTTCATTTGTTATATTAACAGATTCAGCTGGGCTGATGTGCACCAAATGTACTACTACTACACACCCGTCACTACAGGATTTCCGGAAATCTTCCAACTTTTCAATAGTACCTAAAGCAGCACTTGACTTCTAGGTGCCTAACCAATTACATCAACTAAAAAGTCTACCATGTACAAAAATTAAGTTCCACTCTCTCCAGTGCATTTGTATTCCAGGACAGCCCACCTTCGGATTCCTTGAAGTTCTTGAGTGCACCAGATTTTACGGATTCATTCTGACGCAAACTCATAATTATTTTACTTCCTTTCATTAATATCAATGATTTTAGTCTCTGACACAATGAACTGCAGTAATGAGGAACAAGGTGAAAAACTGAAAATTTTGAACACAGGTTGGTCTGCTTACATAAAACTTTTTTATTGATTACTACACATAACTGTTAAAATAATTAAATCAGAGGCCATTAGAATTTGGCTGCTTAAAACCTTACTTTTCATAATGAAAATGAAACTTAAGCTCAGCCAATACATAGGTTGCCAAATGGTTATTAGTTATACTGTCTTGAACTTCCCACAAGAATAGTCCAAGTAAGACAACTGCTCAAACTTTGACAAATCAAATTTCTCTGTTCTGGTTCTGCACTCACTGGATAAAAGCTTTTGCTTCAACCACCTCAAGTGGAGGCCCCAAACTGCTTGTGGTTGGGTCATAAATCACCATTTGCCCAAATAAATCAATGTTCCAAAGTTTGTCTTTTAACGTAACATTAGAAAACAAAGTAAAGTGGCAGCAGGAAAAAAAAAAAGAGAAATAATTTCAAAGTTTTTATCTCTAAAGACTTAACCTGCCTAAAGATATTTCATGAAGAAAGAGGCAGGCCCCAAAGATTATCCAGTTAAGAGTTTCTAGAAAGTGATTTAAATGACCTGAAATGTACCATAACATCTGTTTAAAACTTAAGAAAAATTTTTCCAAATTCCTGGACCATTTTAAAGCTTTTCCGTTACTTTCTGATTTGAGTTACTTAAGAAAATTTCATATCATTTATATAGCTAAAGACGACATTATACAGTAGTAGTAGTTTTATAATTGTTATCACATTGCCTCAATATGTAATTTTTACTGGCATTAAAATACACTAAATTATGCCTAATATGGTTTATTAGTTAATTATATGAGATGCTCAAGTTTATTTCTAAAAAACTAGCATATAACCTGAGTCAAGCTATAACCACCTATATTTTTTTATTAGAAAAAGGCCATTTCAACTTAAATAATCTTGACTTATCCCTATCAAAATTTCAATGGTATTTTTTATAAATATAGAAGAAACAATCCTAAAACAACAAAGGACGCAAAATAGCCAAAGCAATTTTGAGAAAGAAAAACAAAGCTGGAAGTATCACACTCCCTTTTTAAAATTATATTACAAAACCACAGTAATTAAGAAGTATGGCACTGGCTTAAAAACAGACACACAGAACAATGGAATAGAAAAGAGCACCCAGAAATAAAATCAAGCATATATGGCCAACTAATCTTTGATGAGATGACAAGAATACACAATGGGGAATTAAAAGTCTCTTCAATAAATGGTGCTAGGAAAACTACCCACATGCAGAATTAAAAACTGGACCCTTATTTTATACCATATGCAAAAATTAACTTAAAATGGATTAAGGCCTTAAATGTCAAGCCTGAAATGATAAAGACTTATAGCGGAAAACAGGAGAAAAGCTTCTTGACATTGGTCTTGGCAATAATTTTTTGGATATGATACCAATAGCACAGCCAACAAAAGCAAAAATAAGTGTGACGGTATCAAACTAAAAAGTTTCTGTACAGCAAAAGCAATCAACAAAATGAAATAGCAACCTATAAAACAGGAGAAAATATTTGTAAGCCATATATCTGAAAAGGGGTTAATATAAAAAAATAGACAAGAGGTTGGGCACGGTGGCTCAAACCTATAATCCTAGCACTTTGGGAGGCCAATGTGAAAAAGTCACTTGAAGCCAGGTGTTTAAGACCAAACTCAGCAAGAGCAAGACCTCGTCTCTGCTAAAAATAGAAAAAATTAGCCGAGCAACTGAAAATAGAAACAAACAAAAAAATAGCCAGGGATAGTGGCGAGGCCGGTAGTCCCAGCTCCTTGGGAGACTGAGGCAGGAAGATTACCTGAGCCCAGGAGTTTGAGGTTGCTGTGGGGTAGGCCAATGTCAGCCCAGGAGAGGGAGAGAAAGGGGAAGAGGGGGAGAGAGAGGGAGAGGGAGAGAGGGAGAAAGGGGGGGGGAGAGAGAGAGAGAAAGAGAGAGAGAGAGAGATCCTGCTGTTTGCAACAACGTGGATGAACCAAGTGAAATAAGGCAGACACAGAAGACAAACACAGGCATACCTCATTTTACTACATTTTGCTTTAGTGCACTTCACAGATACTATGTTTTGTTTTTTTAAACATATTAAAGGTTTGTGGCAACCCTGTGTCCAGCAAGTCTATTGGTGCCATTTTTCCAACTTTGTGTCTGTGTTGCATTTGGTAATTCTCTCAATATTTTAAACCTTTTCATTATTATTGTATCCGTTATGGTAATCTGGGATGAGTGACCTCTGATGTTACTATTATAATTGTTTTGGGGCACCATAAACTATGCCCATGAGATGGCAAACTTAATCAAGAAATGTTGTATATGTTCTGACGGCTCTGCCCATAAGTGTCTCTCTTCCGAGACAGTAATATTGAAATTTGGCCAATTATTAACCCTACAAGGGTTCTAAACGTTACAGTAAAAGGAAGAGTTGCATGTCTCTCACTTTAAAACAAAAAGCTAGAAATAATTAAGCTCAATGAAGAAGGCATGTAAAAAGCTGAGATCGGCCAAAAACCAGGCCTCTTGCACCAGTTAGCCAGGTTGTAAATGCAAAGGAAAATTTCTTAAACGAAATTAACCCTTTGCATTCGGATGTCGAGTGGGACTCGACATGGTTAGCATCGGTAGCAGCTTGTATGTCGAGCCACACTCGACACGTAGTTTCACCGCGGAGGGAAGGGGGATTGTCTATTTTTCCAGTATCTTTTCTTGTTTTCATTAGCATGAAAGGACAAGTAAAATATAAATGCGGAGATGGCACACTAACTTCCAGGGGTAGATTATTATCCACTAACTTAGAGCAACGTTTAGATGGAAAGCTCCATATAATCACAACTCACCCTAACAAAAAACACAAAGATTGTGTGCTGTTTGTTCTAACAGAAAAATCAAAGGAGGAAGAAGAGAGACAATTTATATTTGCGAAACATATGAATGTAAACCAGATCTTCATATGTGGGTGAATGTTTCAAAAAATATCACGCCATGAAAAATTATAGAGATTAAAATTACTCTTTGAATGTATCAATAATTTGAAATATAAAAATAATCCAAATAAATAAGTTTGTATGAAAAGAAACTCCAGTTTTTTATTCTACTGCCGCGCTTTGTAAAATCTGGGGTATTTAAAAATTTAAATCCCGAGTAGAATAAAGGAATCGAGAAAAAAGCGAGTGCAAAGGGTTAAAAGTGCTATTCCAGTGAACACATGAATGGTAAGAAAACGAAAACAATCTTATTGCTGATATGCAGAATGTTTGAGTGGTCTTGACAGAAGATCAAACCATCTACCACACTCCCTTCAGCCAAAGCCTAATCCAGAACAAGGCCCCTAAATCTTTTCAATTCTGTGAAGACAGAGGTGAGGAAACTGCAGAAAAGTTGGAAGCTAGCATAAGCTGGTTCATGACGTTTAAGAAAGAAGCTGTTTCCATAAGACAAAAGTGCAAGATGAAGCAGCAAATGCTGATACAGAAGCTGCAGCCAAGTTAGCTTAGAAGATCTAGCTAAGATGACTAATAAAGGCCAGGCGCGGTGGCTCACGCCTGTAATCCTAGCATTCTGAGAGGCCAAGGCGGGTGGACAGCTCGAGGTCAGGAGTTCGAAACCAGCCTGAGCAAGAGTGAGACGCCGTCTCTACTATAAATAGAAACAAATTAATCGGCCAACTAAAAATATATAGAAAAAATTAGCCAGGCATGGCGGCACGTGCCTGTAGTCCCAGCTACGTGGGAGGCTAGGCACAAGGATTGCTTGAGCCCAGGAGTTTTGAGGTTGCTGTTGAGCTAGGCTGAGGCCACGGCACTTGAGCCCAGGCAACAGAGTGAGACTCTGTCTCAAAAAAAAAAAATGACTAATAAAGGTACCTACACTAAACAACAGATTTTCAATGTAGAAAAACAGTTTTCAATTGGAACTAATGCTATCCAGGACTTTCATGGCTAAGAGAAGTCAATGCCAGACTGACTTTCTTGTTAGGGGTTAATGCAGTAGGTGACTTAAGTCAATGCTCATTTGCCATTACAAAAATCCTAAGTCCCTTAAGGATTATGCAAACTCTGTTCTGCCTCTGCTCCATGAATGGAACAGAGCCTGGATGACAGCACATCTGTTTATGACATGGTTAACTGACTATTTAACCCAGTGTTGAGATCTACTGCTCAGAATTAAAAGATTCCTTTCAGATTATCACCATTCACTGACAATCCACCTGGGTCACTTAAGAGCTGATGGAGATGTACAGGAGATTAATGTTTTCATGCTTGCTAACACAATATCCCTTCTCCATTCTGTGGATCATGGAATCATTTTAATTTTCAAGTCTTATTATTTAAGAAATGCATTTAGTAAGGCTACAGCTGTCATAGGTGGTGATTCCTCTGAGGGAGAATTTGGAAGAAGTGGAGAAGTACCTGCAGATATGGTAGAAACAGCAAGAGAACTAGAAGTGGACCCTAAAATTGGAACTGAAATGCTGCAATCTCATGAGAGAACTTGAATGGATGAGGAGTTGCTTCTCATGGATGAGCAAAGAAAGTGGTTTCTTAAGATGGAACCTACTCTTGGTAAAGATGCTATGCACACTGTTTAAATGACAATAAAGGATTTAGAATATTACATAAACTTAATGAAGCAGCAGTAGGGTTTGAGAGGACTGCCTCCAATTTTAAAAGTTCTACTGAGGAGTAAAATGCTATCAAATAGTACTGCATGCAACAGAGAAATCTTTCATGAAAGGAAGAGCCAATCAATATGGCCAATTTCATTATTACTTCATTTTCTAAAAATTGCTCCAGCCACCCCAACATTCAGTTACCACCACACTGATCAGTCAGCAACACTGAGGCAAGACCCTCCACCAGCAAAAAGATAACACATTGACAGTTCAGATAATTGTTAGCATTATTTAAAGTATGTATATTGCTTTTTTTAGCCATAATGCTATTGGCACACTTGACAGACTACAGTATAGTGATAGCGTAAGTTTTATACACACTGGGAAACCAAAATAATTGTGTTACCGTATTTACTGCAATATGCTCTCTATTGCAGTGGTCTGGAACCAAACCCCATAATATTTCCAACGTATACCTTCATGGTCTGATCTTACTTATGTGTGGAACTTAAAAGAGTCAAACTCAAAGAAGTAGACTGTAGACTGGTGGTTGCCAGAGATTTGGGGGGAGGGGAGAGGAGTGGTCAGACATGGGAGGAATGCTGGTCAAAGGATACAAACTTTCAGTTGTAAGATGAAAAAGTCTTGGGAAACGTGGAGCATAGGTGGTGATGAATGTGTTAATTGTGCTAATCGTTATATATGTATATCAAATCATCACATTGCATACTTGGAATATATTCACATTTTGTCAATTAAATATTTTAAAATAAAAATAAGAAACTATTGCAATTATAAACCTTAAAGCTTGTGAAACAAGATGGAAAAAAATCAGTATTCTAATAAAACTAAAGTTTCCAGCCAAAAAGTCTTGACTTTTCAGAAATGTAAATCAGTATGCAAATACCAGCAGCAAATGTTAAAAACAATCTCCACCAGGGCAAAGTTTTCATTTGACAAAAAGAATCCTAGCAGAAACAATACAGCTTTCCTTAACCCAAAATAGCCCATTTACATACAGGCTAAAAACTGAGAACTAATGAAAAACAGTTCAAATTATTGTGACAAACCTAAAAATCTGTGATGCAACCAAGGAACTACGATAAAAAGAGGTATTTCTCTAGGAAGCAGGGGTATCTTTACAATATCTTATGTTTCTGTGTTTTGAATGAAAGGTATTCCCATGGTTCTTCTCTACTGTAACCCCCAAGTGAAAATTTCATTAAGAATTACACGGCACATGAGTATTGGTAACAGCCAAATGGAACTTATTAAATCCAAGAATATGTAATACTCGCTTCTAGAAAACATGAAAGATACTTCTCCAGACTTTAAGGGCCCATGGTGCGTTATCACCAAAGCTTTAAATTATGGTTTTTTTAAAGTTGTTAAATATATTTAAATGAAACATATTCTTAGGGTTTTAACTTAAAGTCTATCCCAGACTCCTGCTACAAATCATACCATGGGATTTGATTCTTAGTTCCTCAATTCCATTATATTAATAACTCATTAGTGGCTGGGTGAGGTGGCTAACGCCTGTAATGCTAACGCTCTGGGAGGCCAAGGCGGGAGGATCGCTCAAGGTCAGGAGTTAGGCCGGGCTCGGTGGCTCAAGCCTGTAATCCTAGCTCTCTGGGAGGCCGAGGTGGGCGGATCATTTGAGCTCAGGAGTTCGAGACCAGCCTGAGCAAGAGCGAGACCCCATCTCTACTATAAATAGAAAGAAATTAATTGGCCAACTAATATATATAGAAAAAAAAAAAAATTAGCCGGGCATGGTAGTGCATGCCTGTAGTCCCAGTTACTTGGGAGGCTGAGGCAGCAGGATTGCTTGAGCCCAGGAGTTTGAGGTTGCTGTGAGCTAGGCTGACGCCACGGCACTCACTCTAGCCTGGGCAATAAAGTGAGACTCTGTCTCAAAAAAAAAAAAGGTCAGGAGTTAGAAACCAGCCTGAGCAAGAGCTAGACCTCGTGTCTACTAAAAATAGAAAGGAATTAATTGGCCAACTAAAAATATATAGAAAAAATTAGCCGGGCATGGTGGCGCTTGCCTGTAGTCCCAGCTACTCAGGAGGCTGAGGCAGGAGGACTGCTTGAGCCCATGAGTTTGAGGTTGCTGTGAGCTACACTGACACCCAGGCAACAGAGTGAGACTCTGTCTCAAAAAACAAAACAAAACAAAACAAAAAAAACCCCTCATTAGCCATTTAATAGCACAAAGAAGTATTTGGCAAATCTCCATGTGCATCAGCAATGTAACTTTTGGGAGTGTGATAAATGTGCAGACATCCAAGTCTCATCACCCACAGGTTCTTTCATTTGGTCTTGACCGGGATTGAGTGGCATTTTTAAGTACAAATGATTCTAGAACTAGGGGACCACGAACCAAATTTTGAAAAACAATGGCACAATATTTCCACCATGCAAAAGCAGCCAGTATGTTTCTCTGAAATAAAATATACTAAAGATATGTTCTGAAAAGCACTGAAAAATCAAGACATTATCATATCATATATTATTTCATAATATATACTCACTTTTTACCAAAAACAAAAACTTCAATAGATTCTAAATAATTGTGTTGGATATAGTCTCTAAGATTAGATCTAAGGCTTTTCTGGTGGAAAAAAAAGATTCATGAGAAACCAAGTGTTTGAACAATCTGTTCCTGCCCTGGATACAAACTAGAGTACTACAGATGCCACTGTCATCCTTCTGATTATTCTATTTCAAAAAAATTCAGTGTTACTGCTCCCTAGTAATTATTCTTAATTACACACCATTTTCAAAATGCCTAAGTAACAGAAGGCATCTGGGACAGCTGGTAAGAAGGTAAAGGTAAAGACAGACAGACTATGAGAGACAAAGATTTCTTTGCTTGGCCAAACATTTAGTTAGGCTTCTGAATCTTCTGCTAGACCTATCTGTGCGCTTCTTTTAAAAGTCTAGCTTTAGCAAAGAACCCTGCTACCTCAGGTTAGCAAGAACTCCCCCATCCCTGATAGATGATCAGGTTTTTCATCCTCGCACCATCCCCCAGGTGATGTGTGATCACCCTGGCCTGTCTTCAGCAAGAAAGCTATTAGGTCAGTGTCTTGGTTTTCTGTTGCTATAACTGAGTACCAGACTGGGTATTTATAAAAAAATAGAGTTATATTTCGCTCATGGTTCTAGAAGCTGGGACATCTAAGAACATGACACTGGTCAACACATGGCAAGAGAGCAAGAGTGTGCCAGTTCAGGTCTTTCCTCCTCTTCTTATAAAACCACCAGTCCCATCATGGAGGCCCCCCAAACTTGATAACCTTATTTCATCCTAATTACCTCCCAAAGGCCTCACCTCCAAATATCAACATAGGAATCTGGCTATTAAGTTTTCAACACATGAAATTTAGGAGACACATTCAAACCACAGCAGTCTGTTTAGCCAGAATCACCATTACCCCTGATGTTTCTTTACTCTTAGTAATCTTCCATGCACCAAGCCCCACACACTGCTCCTTGGCTATAAAATCCTGCTATATTCAGACTTGAATCCAACCTCTCTCCCCTACTACAAAACCCTACTACAATGTTCCTTATACCTATAACACGATGGTTCTGAATCGATTCTTCCTTGATGTGTTTTAACAAATATTGCTGAATACTTTTTCCTTTAACATGAGGCAAGAAAGCACCTGAAATGCTAAGGGAACTACAAGGCCAGTGTGGCTACACCTCAGTAAGTGAAGGGCATAACCCAGAGATGTGAGGTCAGAGAGGTATGGGGTGGTAACTAAGGCACATTTGTGAGGACATTTGAGAGGCTTTTGAACAGAGGAGTAACTTGATCGATTGCTGCATAAAGAACAGAATAAGGAGTTTTCAACATAGGAAAGCAGAAAGACCGGTTAGGAAGAAGGCTCAAGATTCTTGGCCTGGCAATACGGAGGCTGTAGTTTCTATTTAACAAAATGTAGCAGACTGAGAAAAGCAGGTTTGGGAGGAAAAAACAAGCAGCTCAGTTTTAGACATATGATACAATCACCATACATAAACTGTTACATGTGATAATGGATGTGCTTATTAACCCAAGCTAGGAGCTGAGCTGGGGAGTAGCTTTTTAAATGGAAGCCTGAAAAACAGGAAGGACTAGGCAAAAGGGGCTGCAGGAAAAACAGTATTCTAGAAGAAAACAGCATGTGTGAGGTACTCATAACAGAACCCTTACCAATCCTCAAAGAAATGAACCATATAGGAGGGCTGGAAAAGTAGATGCTGCCAGCTGCTTGCTGAAATGTCTATACTTCATCTTACGGGAAATGAGAAAACAGATTTTTACATAAGGAATGGGCAAATGTGCTTTTCTTAAAAAGTAATTCTAGCTGTAGTGTGGAGGACGAGCTGGGAGAGGAGAGGAATAGTATGCTACTTCCTTAATTCAGGCCAAAGAGAATCATGGTCCGACCTAGAAAAAGTGAACAAATTCATAAGCTATTTGTCAATACTGGGGATAATGGAGGTAATAACATTAATGAAGTCAAGAGCTAAGCTAAGCAAAGGAAATTAAGATAGAAAAAGAACTTAAGTTCATACAACCATTAAGATTCAAAGCTCTTCCATTCCACAGCTACAGAAGCATACAGCTTATTTTTACTCATATTTACTCATTCTAGGTATCTGCATTTTTAAAAATCCACTGTCAACAAAAATAAAATAAATCATCAAATTTAGGTACAGTGCTCCCTTGCTATCCATGAGGAACTGGTTCCAGGACCCCTCCACGAAAACCAAAATCTACAGATGCTCAATTCCTTTATATAAAATTATGTAACATTTGCATAAAACCTACATACATCTCTATTCTTTAAATCATCTCTAGATCACTTATAAGACCAAATACAGTGTAAATGTTATTTCAATAGTTGTTACACTATTATTTAAGGAACAATGACAAAGAAAAAAGAGTCTGTACATGTTCATTACAGATACAACGAACCATATTTTTTCCTGAATATTTTCAATCTCTGGTTGGTGAAACCACAATGAAGAATCTATGGACACAGAGGGCCAAATGTATGAATATTTACAATCTACTTATACACTTTAAACACAAAAACAAATTTTGTACTTCAAACTTATAAACTTAAAACAGTAACAACTCTTTTCTCAACCTTAAAGGGCACTATAAAATTGTATAATGCTTTTGTCCTACAATACCCTAAGTATGTTATCTAGTAAGTATAAACTAGAAACATCCATACATTTAAACACAAAGGATATGTAAGAATTTCTGGAATATTAAATTAGCTTTTCTCATTTTTTTTAAAGTAAACCCACCAGAAATAGAAACTTTATTGGACCAATGGATTAGTTTAAAAGGTTTAATATCCAATATTTCAAGAGTGAAAATTGAGCATTTCCTGACTTAAAGCTGAAAATGAATACTGTATTTGGTGGGCAACTTAAAACTTAATAAAACCGACTTAAAAAAAAACAAACTGTAGAGTGCATACAGTAAAAACTATAAAGGACCTCTGCTTATAACTTTTGAAAATCTTCAGCCTTATTTCACAATTTAAATTTATTAAATCTACAGATAATTATCTTGCTGTTCTACTCTCCTCTATATACTGATGAAAACACTAAACATTGGTGGGAAATATTCCAAGATCTCCACACAAACAAAAAAAGTCATAAATATTATGCTATACCTCTAGCAGGAACAGTGTTTTCATTACCATGGACTGTCAGGACACAGCAAATATTTGAAAGCAAAAAAAAAAAAAAAAAATTTTTTTTTTTTGAGACAGAGTCTCACTCTGTTGCCCGGGGCTGAGTCAGCCTAGCTCACAGCAACCTCAAACTCCTGGGCTCAAGTGATCCTTCTGCCTCAGCCTCCCAAGTAGCTGGGGCTATAGGCATGCAGCACCACCATGCCCGGCTAATTTTTTCTATATATTTTTAGTTGGCCAATTAATTTCTTTCTATTTATAGTAGAGACGGGGTCTCACTCTTGCTCAGGCTGGTTTCTAACTCCTGACCTTGAGGGATCCGCCCACCTCAGCCTCCCAGAGTGCTAGGATTACAGGCGTGAGCCACCATGCCCAGCCTTGAAAGCGAAATTTAAAGTAGAAAAATCAGAAGGTTCTCATTTACTTGGAAAAGACCTTGGAGATAATCAAATTCAACCCTATTCTTTAGCAAGGAAAAAGGAAAGCAGCAGCTAAGCTGTTCTTTGTTTTGCCCAGGGCAAAAATGCCAATAATTAGCGAAACAACATCCAGATATCAAGACTAGCCAACTGCTCTTCCCATTTCCTATTTCTTCACTTTATTTCTTGTTATCAAGTTAACAATAATCTCTAGCAGCATACAATCCTAAAAGACACACATATCCAAAGACAAAAAAAGAACTTTCTTCTGAAATAACACTGCACAAAACAAAATAGAAGTTATCTACATGCTCCCTTGCCTTCCTCCATTGACACCAAAATTAATGATAATATCTAATATGTCATAAAGAATAAATAAGACTGACAATCCCAAACTTAAGTACTACTCTGACCAACAAGCCTGAATTTCTCCTCCTGATTTTGATCAATTCTGAGCCCAGGTAGAGAAAAAACCATAGTATGATATACCACCCTGGAATCTACAAAAATAAATTAATGCTTTTTTAAGCCAGAAGATGGCTTTTTTAAAAACCACGTGTATCCTTAAGAACAAACACTAAGAGAAAAAAGTTAGAAAGGAGATGTGATTTTTAAAAAGCATTACTATAATATACACAAAAAATTAGAAACCACAAATGTATTCACCTTAAGTCTAAAATGACACAAAATCTCAAAATGTTTATCACTCCTCTTTGAGAAACCATTGCAGACCCTATAGCATATTCCCACAAATATCTTAAGCTAATTCTTTAATCATGGAGAATGGGTTTAACCTTTTTTTTCTTTTTAAATACATTTTTATTCTAGAATAGTTTTAGATTTTCAGAAGAGTTGCAAAGGGTTTAACTTTTAAAAACAATAATTCAGTGAAACTGCTCATAAGGTAAGAAGGCAAGCTAGCTTTATTATTTCATAACAAAAGACGGGATTGACGAGAAATCAAGTCTGATATGCTATGTGGCCCTTGGCTTTTCAAAAAAATGTGAATCAAACCCCAAAGAATCTTTACAACTAAGTCATTGCTGCATTGGACTAGTTTATATGCTTTCAAAAGGTTTACCTATAAAAGTCATAGTTTTACTGCCAAAATGCACAAGTCCAAGAGCTAAAAGTATACACACGCAATCGTTGTGTTCCTTTTTCCCCTGATACAAAATGACTTTCAGTTAACATTATAGTCATTTTAGGAATAACATTACAACACGATGAATCACTAGTTCAAAACAATTAGAGCAGTGATTCCCAAGGATAAAAAGAAATGGAGCACTACATGTGAGAATTTCTAGGGATGTATGTGATTTGAAAAAGCTTACTGAATATTCAAATATATGATTAAATTTAGAAACTGACCACCATCCACTACCACCACCAAAAAAACCCATATTGTGTGCCTAATATACCATAAAATGCAAAACCATAAAACGTCCTTTGCTAGTGGCGCATGCATTTAAGAGAGTTTGAGAAACAATGATCTAGGAAAGGGACATTAAAAAATTAATGAAAAGTCTTAACTGTATAATTTTACATGTCATTTCATTATTCAAGTTACACACGGTATTTTACAGTTATACACATTATTTTATAATAAAGCACCTAACAAGCAGGGATACTTAAGGGATAAATAATGGCTTAGAATTAGTACAATCACATACACTGTTCTTAAAATTTATAAGCTAATAGTTTATACACTTTCCTTGGAAATCTAAATAAACTTTTTTGCTTCTTTTATAAGTAGTACAAAAGCAACTTTTATCGAAACACTATAGGAATTCTAGAAGAGTAAATTCTTATGATATTATTCTTAAATGCACCTGAAAAAATCCTTTAAATGAAACCAGTTAATTCTCTAAAGGTTACTTACTGCCACTCATCTATTTCTGAATATGTCAAATGATATATTAACTTGACATTTACTAAGCACCAGACCCTGACAATAAAATGAAAACAATCTCTGCCTGCTAGGAGCTCAGAGTGTGGCAGGCAAACTACATACATACGTAATTACAAATCATTATTAAAAAGCCGTTCACAGAGACAGGTTCAAGTCTTCATACAATAAAGAACAGAGATCTTCAAGGAATAAGTCAAGGAAAGGAAGGTGGAGAAGGAACAGTTTTGGCTGTGAAAACACATACAATGGGATAACAACGTAAAAAAGATGTTCTAGGACTGACTGGGTAAGTGGTTTTACATGAGTGGATTACAGAGAAAGGAGAAAAGAAAAAGCTGGACTTCTGGCAATGGTGACTAGAAGATTTTAGACTCTTCAAATTTTCAAGCTATATTACAAGCAAAAAACTTAGTCTGAGATGCCAGTTTTTTGGCATGAGCATAACAGTGCTTTCTGTTCATTTCGGTGTTCTATATGTACGAGATGGGAAGACTCCCTGATAAGTATATATGAGGAAGAAAGAGCAGACAATTTTATCGTCAATACAACGTAACCAAGACCTGTAAAAGTCAGGCTTTAAGGGTAAATGAAGAGAATATGTTTAAATTTGTAGTCTAAAATTTTTACTCAGATAGCAAATGGGTAAGGAAGGAGATAACAGTTCTGTTAATAGGATACTGCAACAGTTAAAAGAAAGGGGAATGAGGTCTAGAGGTCCGATCCCCAAAACAGACACAGGAGAAAAGCAAAATGGAATTAAGGATGACTTTCCAAGCATTAATCAGGCAAGGAAGACTCAAGTTAGGAATGATTTATAAAGATTAGACGAAACATCAAGGTAGTGGCTGCCTAATAAGCAAAGAGACTGCGTGGGCCTGGAAATCAAAAAAGGGACAGTAGCCGGGCGTGGTGTAATTCTAGCACTCTGGGAGGCCAAGACAGTTGGTTCGCTCAAGGTCAGGAGTTCAAAACCAGCCTGAGCAAGAGCGAGACCCCATCTCTCCTAAAAAATAAATACAAAGAAATTAATTGGCGAACTAAAAAATATATATAGAGAAAATATTAGCCGGGTGGCGCATGCCTGTAGTCCCAGCTACTTGGGAGGCTGAGGAACAAGGATTGCTTGAGCCCAGGAGTTTGAGGTTGCTGTGAGCTAGGCTGATGCCATGGCACTCTAGCCCAGGCAACGGAACAGGACTCTGTCTCAAAAAAAAAAAAAAAAAAACAAAAAAAAAAAAAACAAAAAGAACAGCAGATCCAGTAGCATGGATACTGATGGCTCTACCCAGATAAGAGTTTGAAAAATGAACAGCAGCAAGGACAGAACACCTCAGGAAATACTCTAACTTTTCAGTGGCAGGCAAATGAGACTCAGAGCTCAAGAATGAGATCAAAACAGAAGCATAGAAAGGAAAGCCAACGCCATGAAAAGGCAAAAAGCTACCCATAGTAAGGAGAAATCATTTCAAAGGACTAAGTCAAGTAAGATAAAGACTGAGAGGCTTCCCAGTGGACTTGATAACCAAGAAATTATTGGCAACTGCAAAACAAGAAACCTCCACAGTGAGAAGCCTAACAGCAATGAGTTAAATTAAAATTAAAAAACATTAAAAATCAGTTTCTTAGTTGCACTAGCCACATTTCAAATACGTAAGACACATGTGGCTTGTGGCTACCACACTGGACAGCTCAAATAGTAAATATTTCCAACTACACAATCTATTGGACAGAGGACAACCTAGACTCTTACTCCAAAATATAAAGAGACAACTACAAACAGCAAACATCTGAGGAAACCAATAACACGGATGAGATGCACCAAGCTCAAACAGAAGACCTTCTCAGGAAATATTTGATATAGAAAAAACTAAAATATAATTAAAATTCTCAGGGTATTCCTAGCAAATCAGAGTCATAAAGTTACAAGATGCTATAAAAAATTAGAGTATCCAAAATAAAACTTTCAATAGATGGATGAAACAAACACAGATTTAAATATTAGTGTGCTCAAAGAACATGCCAAAGGATTCTCCCCAGAGTACAGTGTACTCTTTCACTTCATAAGTATCCAAGTACTGTACCTACTATTTACCAGGCAAGAGATAAGTAGAACAGAACAAAAAGACGTCTAACAGAAGTTCCTAAAGCAGAAAAGTCAGAAACAATTACAAAGGAGAAGGGGAGGGAGGAGTGTTGTGGTAGAGGGGAGTGGGGAGGAGGGAATGACTCTCTAAGAGCTATGGTCCTAAGCAGAAGTAATGAAAAAAGACCTACATTTACAAAGAGATTGGTGAAGTTCTAGATCTAAGGATAAACGGACAAAAAAACCTAAAAACTCTCAAAGCTGGGGGTGGGAGAGTAGGGGAAAGTAGGAGCTGTACATCTCAATGGCTATCTACCTATAAACAAGAACTGGGTTTGACATCAGAGTTCTCATCTGTAACAATGATTGGTAATCATCAGTTTGTAAGTATCTTCGAGAAAAAAAAAGATGCAAGGATAAACGCTATTTTAATCTAGCCAAAAGAGCATTTCTTCAAGTATGAGAACAAAATGAAGACACTTCTCATAGTGAACAAAGTCTCAGATTATACTATGCACAAAAAATAAGTTATGAATCTTTATGCAAACACAAAGCAAAAAATGCTGTTAAAAATGAGAAATGAAATCAACTATATTGGAAAATTATCCGGCCTATCAGAAAACAGGAGATTAAGTAAAAACATGAAAGATTTTTATTTTGCAATTATTACATAATCTTGATCTACTGACAGAGATCTTTCTACCAAGACATTATTTTCAAACATCCAAAAATACTTACAGTAATTAACAAAGTATCCAGAGATAAGGGGAAAATCTTAATTTCAAAAAGCCAATGAGAAATTAACAAAAAAAAAGCTCAATAATAGTAATTCACAAAACTGATTCTTTTAGGTATTTTTAAACACCCTTCTAAATAGATCTGAGCTAAAACAAAAAACCAGACAAATCACAACTGAAATTACATTTAGGCTTATTTAAAAAATGAGATCACTTTTGCTTTAAAACCTACTCAATTTGAACAAAGTAGAAAGTTTAGATAATTTACATGTGTAAATAATAAATATAACAGCCCAAATCAAATCAAATGAGAGATTTGGAGGGCCCAGGTACTTTATTCTATTTTTCCAAAATCACCAACACTAGCATTTAACAGTTAAGTACAAAAGGAACACTCATAATTACACAAAGATTATTCTGCAGTTTTAGAAAGTACCATTTTGTGACTGACATCCTTAATATTCTTTATAATCTAAGTGTACAACAATAACTGAGATTCAGATATCTCAGTTATTAAACTCATATTAAACATGAATGCTTTGGAAGGCTGATAAAGAACCAACAGGCAACAGGAACAGAAACCAGCCCAAATCCCCATAGAAAAGGCTGAAGGTATCAGAATATTGTACTTCTAGCGGCCTATTACACAGTGTTCCAATTTGCCCAGCTCTTCCCCATTAGAACAAATCTTTTCATGATCAACAGGCACAAGCTTCTATGAAGCGGGATAAGTCTACAAAATTATTCTACACAAGCCAATTATTAAATGCAGAAATATTCTATCGTGATCCTCTCTTCTTCCTAGTCAAAATATTCCAGGATAACACACTTTACTGGTACTGCTTCTTTGGCTACCAAAAAGGACTAGTTTTCTGAGTACAGAACAGGTTGGAGTCTTTCAGAAGATGCCAACATTAGGCCATGCTCTTCTGGCATACTATCATACAAATTCATTAGTAATCAAAGACTACACACAAAGACCAGCACTGTCTAAATACAACCACACACATCCTTAATTTCTTTTGAAGTGTAAATACTTGCAAGGGTAAACTTAAAGAAAATTGCTCACAAACACCTAGCATACTAAAATCTAGTACACTAAACCTAGTATACCTAATATACTAAAGTCAGCCTAGTATACTATATGACTTGAGTGAAGGCTATTTTTCTAAATGAAGCATACCACCAAACTGATGATTTTTTGTGTGTAGGGAGATAGATATGTCGTGCCTAAGATAGTTTTATCTAAATTAACACCAGTGGCTCCATATACTACCCAAATATATCGCACTGGCCTGGTCCAGTTGCTAATTCTCCATTGCTGGGCATTAGATGTCCTTGCTACAAGGTAAGTTATTTAATGTGTAATTATATACACACAATATTACTATCTGTGAATCTAGGAAGGTGACAAAAAAAAATTCTCTACAACAAGAAAGCACATAATACATGATTTGGCAAATAACCATTCTAATGTCCGTATTCCTAATGATAAAACTCACTTTCCTTAATGTCTAGTTCAGAATTCCTCCTGGACTTTGTGTGTACTCTCCCTAGACCTGCAGTTTAGAAATATCTAAATTAAACCAGTATTTTAAAACTTCAGTTTTCCAAACTCCATCACCTAGTGCTTAGATTTAGGGTAATTTGGATGGAATCAGGGAAGCAGAAGCTTTAAAAGCTTCTCAGGTGATCCTTAAGCAGCAGCCAAATTTGGGAACAACTACTCTAATAAACTTATGCAGTTTTTTTGTTTTTTCACCCTTACATCTAGTCCAAAAATCTCTGAATTGCAAAGTCTTGGATATGGCCAAGTGCCAAGTTAGAACATCCTGCAGCCCCCGTGATGTAGCTTCTTTTGCCGAACTGTCCATCATTTTCCTTCCTAATTCTAAAGGAAAGCAATAGCTTGAGACCTGACCTAGGGCTGTTGCTGTGTCACTAAATCTTAATTATTCAGAGGAATAATGGTAAGCCTAGTAATTTACTGTCACAGTACTTAGTCAGCTAACTGCTTTAGAAATGTTACTTATGCATAATTTCATCTGACCCCACAACAATCCTAGGGGAGCAGACACAAAAACTCAGAAATTCAGTAGCATGCTTAAGGTCACCTAGCTATAAGTGCCTGAACTTAACCACAGGTGTAGCTGAAAGATGACTTTACTCATTTAGTCCCTGAGCATTAACTGGAAAGCACTCCTAGTCAGTCCTCTCAGATTGATATTGTCAACACCAAATATACATTTAATTCACTATGTAAATACTAAATACAAGCTTAAAAAATAAGAATGTCTTCAATGAAACTAAAACTAGTCTTTAAATGATAGGATTTGAGGCAACGTTTGTCTCCCTTTCTCTGCTTTTCCTAACTTTTCTACAAGGAATGTGTACTAACAAAAATTTTAGTACAAACAGCACTATATAGCTCATGGACACACTAATTCTAACCTTGTTTTGCATAAATGTGGTATTTCAGAAATCAGGCATATAAAAAATTTCTTAAGGGAAGTAGCAATACGTGTAAAGGCAGACAGACCAAAAGAGTGATCACATGGTCCAGAACTGCACTGCCAATTCAGTAGCCACCAACCACATGCGGCAATTAAACACTCCAAACTGAAATGTGCTATAAATGTAAAATAAAATACATGTCGGATTTCGAAAACTTTGTACAAAAAAGGAATTTAAAATACCTTATTAACAATGTTTAAATTATCAATTACATGTTGACATGATAATATTTTGGATATATTAAGTTAAAAAATATACTAAAATTAATTTCACTTTATTTTTACTTTTTACAATAAGAGTTCTAGAAAAGTACATACACAGTTTGTATTTGTGGCTAATATTATAGTTCCACCAGACTGGACAATACTGTCCAGTCTGTAGAACCTTGTTACTCAGGTGAAGCCAAAAGTATAACGTAACCTGGAATCTGGTTAAAAGGCAGATCCTTGGGCCCTACCCCAGAATTGCTGGACCAGAATATGCATTTTAACAACATTCCCAGGGAATCAGTATACACATGCAAATTTGAGAAAGCACTGTTCCAGAAACCACAATCTCATTCCCCTTAAATTGTGACAATCAGAATATTCTTTTATCTACCCATTTACTGAAATATTACAAAGTGTCAGGCACTGTTCAAGGCAACAGGAATATAATGTGGATAAAAACAAATTCACTGTCTGTTCTGGAGAAGCTTATATTCCACAGAAGATAAGCAAAAACTAAGTCAGTCAGTTTTGCCAATAACATGTTTTAAAAAATGCAAATGAGTCTGAAAGCTAGTGATACCAGGGAGTAGTAGCACAAATTTCCTAATTACTTATGTGCATTTTCACCTGTAAGAAACACTAGCTGCACCCAGCTGAACCAAGCTGCACAGGAATTCTCAAAGATACATACACCCCAAACATCTACCAGCTACCTTAGCTCATCACATGCATTTTGAGTTGGATCCACCCACACTTGCTGCTACTTTCTAATTTCAGATAATCCTCCAGCCACCATGGCACAGTAACTCATGAGCTACAACCCTTCCAATGGATGCCCACTTCCATAAGATAACATTAGGTCTTTGTCAAGGTGAAGTGTGATTTATTGTGGTGTTAATAGTCCTTAACCATTTAATACACATAAAAATATGCTATGTGTTCTGTTAGGTTCTTATCTTTTTTCAGTGCATAGGGACACACTGTCAGTGGGCGATGTTTTTAGGTACAGTGCTAACCCTATTTTTCCCATGAATCCCACAGTGCAATTTTGCACAGCACGGTGATTGTCAGGAATGCACAAGTCACACTACAGCAGAATGACTATCAGTAAATAACATGAGGTCACGTTAAGCACAAAGAAAGGACAAGCAGGGGAAAGGATAATGATCAGAATGGCCATTTCAGAGTGGTCAGGAAGGGCACGAAGGCCTCTGTGAGAGGCTGACATTTAAGCAGACATTACTGAAGTGACAGTGCACTCGGACAACATGGAGAAAGGAGAGAATGCGCAGAAGACTTGAGATGAGAACAAACTTCTTCCTGCAGGGCCAGTATGGACAGAGCAGCACAAAGAGGAGGAAGAGTGGCAGAAGAGGCCGAAAAAAATACCCCGACTCCACATTACACAGGGTATATTACAGTTCTTGATAAGAAACAGGGAGTCACTGGAAAACTGTAGGCCTGAGCGATGCAAGCTCACTGGCATTATTCTGGCCACTGTGTGGAGAAATAACTGTATGAAGCAAAAAAGCAAGCAGGGACACCATTCAGGAAGCTCTTGCAGAATCCAAGTTCAGAGAAAAGTGGTAGCCAGGACTAAAAAGGTTGTATTTTAAGTATTGAGAAGCGGTTACACTTGGAGTATAATGTGAAGGTAGAGATAAAGTTTTATGTAAAGAGACTTGCCTTCAGTTTCAACAATTAACAGGAGGCAAAATACTTTAATTGGATCATAATTTCATCAGTACAACAGGAATAATACCAATCAGCTTATTTCAAGGGGTTGGTATGGCATCGGATGACAAATACCACAAAAAGGCTTTGGAAACTGTAAAGCATCATATAAATTCTAAAATGGAGGCTGTTCACAGGATATATGTGCAAGCCCTAAATAACTGGTTTTGTGATGATTAAATTAACAATGAGTTATTGGTGGCGCTTAGTTACAGCATTCCCAGATGCCCCAGCTCACTGTCACCTTCACTCTTTCCAGCATCACAGCAAAATGATGCACTACCCCAAAACCGTTCTGCACAAGAGAAAGATAACAAATGTGTAACAGAGACAAACTAGAATACATGAATCAATTCTGTGTGAATTGTGGACCAAAACCCCTAGGTGTATGTCACACCCAAAACTTTAAATACATCTTACACAACAAGAAAATGGTTCAATTAAAACTGTCTCAAAAGATCAAAGTCAACCCTTTCAATGAAATATCATTAAATCATAAATACATAACCATCTCTCTAAAAACACTGAAAATGTTAAAACATGATGACAAGAAGCCCTAAGACAAATGCCCTGATACAAGTGTTCAAATATCGCAATTTACATGCACAGATGCTTAGATCATATAGTTTTCTAAAACTAAGGAAAAAACACTAGAGTTAAAACATTAACACTCCTACTCTTTCAACCTGTTTCCCTTGAAAGGGAGTATGTTTCCTATGGTTTTTTTAATTGACCAATGAAAATCCAATACAAATAGTTGTACTTAATTTACTATCTTATTATAACAAAGAATTGATCAATTTAAAAAGTTTATTTCTCTATTGTCACTAGACAGAAAAATACTTAACAGTCAATGGTATTGCTGAAATCCAAATAATACATTAGAGTCTGTGTAAAATTTCCAAGTTTCTTTGTCAACGAGTCTCTGATTAGGGCTTATCTTAAAAAATGACTTCTTCCTACTGAAATTTGTGGCATGCTTTCATGTTAAAACTTATCTCTAAAAACAAAACACTAATGTAACAACTTGGCCTAGAACTATACACATACATTGTATCAATATCTATGTCTTAGCTTTGGTATTATGCTGTAATTAGGCAAGATGTAACTACTAAAGAAGATGGGTATTAAGAGAATAAAAGCAAAAACACCTTTAAACTGGTACTTCGTAAATACCATCAAATAACCTTTCAAAATATCGAAGTGTTTCCCCTCTTGACAGTATATACAATTTACCTGAATAAAGAAAACTAGCATGGGCAACATATGTAACCTTAACACTTGCACCCCCATAATACGCTAAAATAAAAAAAGAAAAAAAAAAAGAAAACTAATTTCAGTCTGGGCACGGTGGCTCACACCTGTAATCCTAGCACTCTGGGAGGTCAAGGCGGGTGGATAGCTTGAGGTCAGGAGTTCAAAACTGGCCTGAGCAAGAGCGAGACCCTGTCTCTACTAAAAATAGAAATTAATTAGCCAATTAATATATATAGAAAAAATTAGCCGGGCATGGTGGCGCATGCCTGTAGTCCCAGCTACTCGGGAGGCTGAGGCAGTGGGATCGCTTGAGCCCAGGAGTTTGAGGTTGCTGTGAGCTAGGCTGATGCCACGGCACTCACCACTCACTCTATCTAGCCTGGGCAACAAAGCAAGACTCTGTCTCAAAAAAAAAAAAAGAAAAAAAAGAAAACTAATTTCTAGACTCAGCTGTTACTATTTGTTCAGTTTCATACAAGTAAATTTTCCCTCATTTGTAAAACTACAAAATAGGGATACTATATGTTCCATCTACCTTCCAGTGTCAACATAAGTATCAAATGAGATTGTTAACTGTTATAGTATTTTCTAACATTACTAATGCAAAGCATATTTCACTTTAAAATTCAAAATGTAAAGACACGTGTATAACCATAAGGCCATATTGTACAACTACTTGTTCAATGTCAAAGATTCAAACATTACTGAAGTATATAAAAAACTATGAAAAGACCAACTATCCTCTAATGATCCCTACTTAATAATTCCCTCAAAATGTTAAAAGCAACCTTTGTTTGAAAATTAAGAGATGAAAATACATTTCCAAATTTTTCCAAAGATACAGCTAAGTAATGAACAAGACAAAAACTTCACCATGTGGCTATAAAACTTAGAAACAATGGTTAGGAATCCACTTTTACAGTCACAGAAGTTCAAACGCTACCAAAAAAAACTATGCAAATCACTGAAAGTCCCACAAATGCAGGAATCAATAAGGAATATTTAATTACTCAACTGAGCCGAACCATCTTCCCCCCCAAAAGACGTTTTAACAAGAATTCCATATATATCTTATAATTAAGTTTCTTATACTAAGAGGGATGATGAAGAAAGGGGACAACTGGGAAAAAGCTGAAATTCTGTGGAACACCTTTACAGAAACCCTGTATTCTAGAAAAACCCTTCATTTCTAAGCTCATTTGTATGATCATTCTTAAATTTAAAATAACCTGGTAAATTACTTAGAACTAATTCTTAAAAACAGTATTAACTACAGAACCCTCTCAAGGTTCCCTTCTGTCATTTTTTTTTCTTAAACTGACAAGGGTCGCACTCTTGTCCACCCAGGCTGGAGTGATGTGATCACAACTCACTGCAACCTTGAACTTCTGAGCTCAAGCAATCCTTCAGCCTCAGCCTCCTTGAGTAGCGCGACTACAGGCCCAAACCACCACATCCAGCTAATTTTTATTTTTTAATTTTTTTTTTGGTAAAGAAAGGGGTGGTCACTATGTTGCCCAGGACCATCTCAAACTCCTGGCTTCAGGCAATCCTCTGCCTCGGCCTCCCAAAGTGCCCGGATTATAGGCCTGAGCCACAGTGCCTGGCCTGTGCACTTTAAGATTCCATAAAAGCACAAATTCAACCTGTACTGTATGTTTGTACTTTTGAGGTTTGCGTTGACAACAGCTGCATCTTTAAAAACATGTCTAAGTTATAAAAAACAAATCTAGTGATTATATCTTAAGATTTTTGCTTTTGGTTTTTTAAACAAAAGATTATATATTTAGAGTATGTAAAAATAACTTATTTCACCAAAAAACCTTTTAAGTTATACCCTCACAAAACCTCCCCTTAATTTAGAATAATCAATATTCCCTTTAATAAATCCTAAAGGATAAAATCTCTGTGTCTTTAAATTGTAAATGCTATGCTTCAGTAAGTCTTATTTTAACTAACATTAAGATTTTTAGGAGTGAAAAAGAATCTCAATTTCTTATTTTTTTATAATATATCTTAAAGTCCTTTTATAAATTACTTCTGAACAAAAAAAAGCATTTTTCAGAGAAATTCAAGATGCCAACAAAGAAAAGTAGTAATTACAGAAAAAATATGGTGGGGTGACAGTAAAGCCTGACCCTGAGGATAATAAACACATTTTACAAGTTATACATTTGTTTAACTTGCTTTGTTAAGATGTAAGTCACAAATTACAGCATATAGGCTCTCATTACTAATTAGTCATTAGATTTCAAAAAATCCTAAAATGAAATTTTAAGCAAATAGTTCAAAGAACATAGTAACTAAATTTACTTATACACGCTGAGAGTACAGATAATCCAACTCACTTGTACTTGATTTTTGATAATGGGTTTGAATTTAAATATGAATATTTATATATATTTGAATTCATATTTAAAGATAAAAACCTAAAGGAATTCATAATGCTTGTAATAAAATCATACATATACATTTTTAAAAACTTAGTTTCAAATACATCATCAGCCAAAAAAAAAACTGAAGAACACCTCAAGTCAAACTATGATAAATATCTCAGTATGAAATGAAGGAAGAATCACTGTTTTACATTTTTAAAAGACTGAATTAACATCAAAGACGCACTTAGAACTCCAAAATGGAGATAGGATATTTTATGACCTTTTTATTCCTCCACAGTATGAAGGACTATGCAGCCAGATATATTAGAGATCATACATACATGAATGGACTTATAGTATTAGTTAAAAGGCTCCAGAGGAAGACAGACAAGCAACTAGACAGCAAATTAGAAAGTGGAGCCTAACTCAGCAAATGAATAGAACAGAAAAATAAGTAACAAGTTACTCACAAATAGAGCTGAAGAAGTATCAGAAAAGATACAAATAAAAAGGAAACTAAAAGCCATCAAGTACCTGGAGTTCATACAGGAAAGAAAACGAAAACCAAAGTGCAGAAAAAAGGCACAAAGGAAAAAGTAAGCAGCTAAAACATCACTAGCTCTCAAGAGTGAAAGCCTTTAAGAACACTTCAAGACCAGGATTGCATCTTAACTTGACTTCCAGGAGTATCATAATTCTTGGCACACAGTGTATGCCCCATGTTTGTTGAATGAATAAGCAACAGAATATTCTTGGGATTGTTTCACCTGTAAAAGAAATGATCAGGCATGGTTCACTGTAAATGGATGAAAGCATTTACAGAAGATTCCTTGAGTGCCTAAAATGACTGCTTTCTGGATTCGGGGATAAACTGGATCACAGTCACTGAGATAAGAACGTGTGAGCCTACCCATGGGGGAGATGAGGTGCCATATCTTATTTTGTCGCAATCACCAAAATTTTCAAAATAAATAAACCGTAGTATAGTACAACCAGTACCTGCTCTCCAAGAGCTATCATTTGAAGTGAAACCCACTATACAAGAGTGGTTTATAAATAGTATCATCTCAGGCTGTATGTAACACTAAGGAAAATTTATCCATGAAACCCAAAAACCTTAAGAGTTTAAATAATTTTGCAACCAAAGAACTTCTAATACTAATAATCAAACACATCTGCTACTATTATGATGAAAAATGTGGTTTATCTGCGTAAGTAGCACAAAGCTACAGCTATATTCAACAGAGAACTATTTTCCTCCCGTCTAATAACCATCCAAATTATTCAATCCCAATATAATCTTCTGACCATTATTAATTTCCTCAACCCAGTGTAGAGGTTAATGTTTCTCAATATTCAATCCCACTGAGTAAAGCTGATTTCTATCCCAGGAGGCAAAAAACAAAAACAAGACAGATAAGAAGATGTAGGGTATTTGTTAAAAGTAAGCAAAGTATTGAGAAGCTAGTTGCCAATGGGGGCAAAAATCTATAAGGTACTCTTGAGTTTCCTTGGAAGCTTTCACCGAATATTATATATTTATCGCAAATGTTATCTACTTAAACAATATAAGCTCTTACAGTAGGAAAAAATATAGATGTTTTAATTACCTCATTGAAATTGCTTTGTTCCTTAATGCATGCTTTAGTCAAGAAATCTGTTATTGTGATAAACTTGGGGAAAATCAAGTCTATTCACAGTTACTGGGAGTTGGTTTTATTTACCTATTCTCAGCCTCCTAGTACAGAAGTTTGAGGGCAAGGTAACAAGTGGAGGATGTCAGCACAGTGCAAAAAAAACAAGGCTAACTTTTTAAAAGTTGAATATGGCAATGAACAAGGTAGAGAAGTTGCATTAGTAAGACTCAGGAAAATAGGAAAAATAAAATTTTAAATGTTTACAACAAAAACCAAAAATGAATTTTCCAAATCACAAATGGCTTTTAAAATTTGGGACCATCTTGAAAAATCTACTACCAAATCAAATTCATAACTTATCATTATTATAATTAGGAAACAGATTTGAACTCCTTAAAAAATAAAGCAGCAACAAAGATCTCAAAACAAAGCAAATAAACCGAGAGCTTTACTTGAAAAGGTTAAAGTTCCTTTCTTAGAAAAATGGCTTGCATTTCTCCCATCACTAATAAAGCATTTGGTAGACTGTATTCACAAATGTATTCCCTTAATATCAGACACTGAAGTCCACTTTTTTGATGCTCAAGTAAGCATCTTATTTATTTTTTGGTAACTTGCTTATGAATCAAAAAATTGAGAGAAACAAAATACTTTGATGACATAACCACATAGGAATACTCTCAAGCTGGAAATATTACTGCCTATTGTTTTACATAGAGCTATTGTTAAATATAAATGAAATTTTCAACAAGAAAGCTACTTACCACCATCCCTCTCTCTAACTCTGTGAGTATGCACATTTTTGGCCTTACTGTGACCTGTGCTGTCACTGTATTTGTTTTCAGGACTATCAGATCTCCGCAACATTTTATTTGGTGGTGAAGGATCTGCTGCGTCTCGCATCTTTTCATGTCTGTGATCACCGCTACTGGGGTGACTCTTCGATGAATACTTAAGTGCCTGTAAAACATCACCCCCCCAAAAAAAGAGAAAAAGAATTGAAATTTTAAACTGAACTCCCTCAACTAATTTAAGCATAAATTTTGGTGCATTAACTTAAGTTTTATGAACTTATATTAATAAAATTTCCATTTTGAATTCTGCTCTGAAGTTATTCAGACAAGACCTAACACTTAAGAGTTACCACACCTGTTGTTACAAACCTTAATATCAATTTAAAAAAATGAAAAAAATCCACTCCGTTTTCTTGTAAATACAAATCAAACGATAGAGGCATATTTATTCTGCATAAAATTTTTCTGGGAATATATGAAATCCTTTTTTGACAGTTTAGTCAAGAGGCAGCCATGGTGGCTCACGCATGTAACCTAGCATTCTGGGAAACCAAGGCAGGAGGATCACTCAAGGTCAGGAGTTCAAGACCAGCCTGAGCAATAGTGAGACCCTGTCTCTCCTAAAAACAGAAAGAAATTAGATGTACAACTAATAACATATAGAAAAAATTAGCTGGGCATGTGGTGCATGCATGTAGTCCCAGCTACTCTGGAGTCTGAAGCAGCAGGATTGCTTGAGCCCAGGAGTTTAAGGTTGCTATGAGCTAGGCTGACGCTACAGCATTCTAGTCCAGGCAACAGAGATTGTCTCAAAAAAAAGAAAAAGTTTAGTCAAGAGACAAAACTAGAAACTCAGTACTACTGTAATCAATTTCTGCCCTACAACTGAGATGTACAGGCACACGTCTAAATAAGCACATGTATGTTTCTACAAAGCTACCAAAAAAGACATCAGTTTCCCGAATTATCTGAGTCAAATAAAGCATTTCAGACCTAACAACTCTTGCAGGTGTAGGAAACAATTTTAAAGTGTAAAAATATTGGCCAAAATAAACTGATATATTAGCAATATTTCCAATTAAGCGTAATGGAACACCCTCAAATTAACGGTTTAGTTTTATTCTAGCACATATCTTAAGAAAATCATGATATACCAATCTTTAACAATATGTAATCATGTTTTAGGGGGCAGATTCAATAGGGTTTAATCCTTGACATACCCAAATGCAACAGATGATGTTTTACACATCAGGGGACCTAGAGTTTTCAACTCCAACTTTAAACAAAACTATTAGGTTAGAAACCTGATCTCTTATCCTTTAAGTGATCAAATGTAGAAAGTATTTACTTCCGTAGTCACGTGGTAAGTTACCAACCATTTATGAAGTTTCCCTCCTGAAAACTGGGGCCATTTAATTTCAAAAAACTTTACATGCAACAACTGCTGTAACAAAAAGGAACCTGCCTACCTAAAACCACCTGCATTAGGATGAATTATCCAAGTACCCAATGATCTCAATTCTTACAGAAACAAAAAGAAACAAAAGCACCATCTTTTACATATACGGCAATTATTTGCACCAAAAACAAAATAAGAAGGGACAGTAGTTTACAACCCGCTTAAGAGCTGTAAATCACTTAGCTATTTCTCCCAGACGCTTCACCTAATTTTAATACCTTTACATTAACTTCCGTTCCCAGTACACTACATAAATATGCCTCCGAAGTCACCTAACCACCTCATCCCGTCGGTTCCTTCCCACTCAAATAATTGAGTTAGGTCTTCCCGGCTGCAAATGACTTTTTTTTCTTTTTTAACTGAACTTCCTCCACTCACCTGTCAAAATAAGACACTAAACCCTGACGGAGAGCGCTGACGGAAACAAACACAAAATTTTGAGGGGA